>CABFVZ010002379.1:40226-122215 GCA_902151445.1 Timema monikensis | reverse complement strand
TTGGTTATTTAAAAACACAAAACAGGTGTAATGTGGTAATGTGAATATTAGTAAGGATTTACCTGCTTCGGTGGCCATGTGGTCTAAGCCGCTATTCTCGCAATAGATTAGACTGTTGGAGATAGGGGTTCGATCAAGGCCAGGTGTACTAAGGGTGGTCTTCCCAAGTAGTTTTCCACTATTTCTCCATGCAAATGCGAGTACACTTCCTCCAAATTCAACCTCCTTAATGCCTAACAGAGCTGTCCTTTTGAGGTTAAGGGGGTGAAATAAATTAAATTCAACTTCATAGTGGGAATTAAAATAAAGGGGATATTAATCCAGTTTGAGGTTAATCTGGGTTCAGCAGTGACCTTAATGTATAAAAAAACATTCTGTATTGGATAAGGTAATAGTGTCAGGAGAGTACGAAGGGGCAGTGTATAAAATTTGCCTATATTAATTGTAAAAGGTAACAACAGTGCATCATTATTAGGCCGAGATTGGCTAACCCGCATCAAATTAAATTGAAAGGGAATGATAGGTCAATAAGGGATGGTAGGTCAAATAGGCCTAGAACTAAATAAATAACAAGCTATTTCAAAGTTGGTGAATGAATTTAAGGAGGGCATTCCAAATTGTTTTTTAATCATGAGGTGGCATAATTAAAGGTTTTCAAGCATTGATTGCTTTGAAACAAGGTGTGACCCCAAAATGTTGTAAGGCGAGACCAGTTCCTTACGCTAAAAGGTAGTTGGTGGAAGCAGAGATGTCTAGACTACAACAATAAAACATCTTAGTTCAAGTGAGGCATAGCAGGTGGGCCACACCAGTAGTAGTGGTTGAAAAGGCTGATAGTAAGGAAATTAGGCTGTGTGAGGTTTATAGTATTACCATCAACCCCAATAGTGTCACAGATCACTATCTGTTACACAATATTTAAGAAATATTTGATCATTGCCGTGGAGTAAGTGGTATACTAAGATAGATCTCAGAAATGCATACCAACAATCGGAACTTAGTCCGGAATCTAGGCCACTACCGACTATCAATACCCATGTGGGAGAGACTGTTCCAATATACAAGTTTAAATTTTGGAGGGCTTCAGTGCCAGCTATTTTTCAGTCTGTCATGGACTAAGTTCTGTTAGGATTACCTAAGACTATCTCATATCTAGATGATTTGGTTATTTTTGGATCAACCCTAGATGAATGTAAAGAAAATACCAAAAGGGTTTTAAGTAGACTAAATCAATATAAAATCAAAGTTAATGAAAGTAAATTTAGAAGCAGATTGAGTTTCTGGTGTTAAAAGTAAATGCAGAAGGGAGGCATCCAAACAGAAAGTAAACTCAAAACACTCAGGGAGGCTCCTGCGCCGATGGACGTTTCCCAGCTAAGATAATTTTTAGGATTTATTGTTTTTTGCCAGACTTGTCCACAGTGCTTAAACCGATGCATGAGCTGTTAGAGGTGAAACATCCTTGGAAGTGGACAGAGCACTGTAAAAGGTAAATAAGATGCTTCTAAATTGGCTGTTGGGGTTCTCAAATATTTTGTTTATATTGTGTGGCACCCTGGGTAGAAGCATTCAACTACCGTATTGGCCTGAAAAGTTTGGCTCAATGCTTTACATAAACTCGCCTTAAATAATGACTTATGTATGTTCCTGAGAATGAAATGATTTTAGGTAACTCATTGCTTACAAAAGTGCCAGATTTGACTCTTGTAAAACCTGATTTTGGTTGGAAGAACAGTAGAGAAAATTTAAACATATTTCTTTGCGGCCAACATTGATAAAAGTTAACTATATTATTTGTGTTATTTTATAGATGTTGATAATATATATCAAAATTTCCCGGCTGCATATAACATGACTGAATGTATGAATATATTAACATTGTTTTAGTAACTTTAGTAACTAACTTCTACTGTTCTTTCTACCAAAATCATATTATAGTTGTGAAACTGGCAGTATAAAAGCTTGAGTCGCTTTAGCTGTGTTAACAATACCTCCATGCTAATGCCACTCTCACAAGTCCATTTTTACTCCTGCTCTATTTTTTGTTTAAATATTAATTCACACATTTGACAAAAATAGAGAGCAGAATATGTTTTAGTGGTGCAGCAATTCGTACGCTACTAGAAACATATGTTTGTTTATCCAAAATGGTTTGCAACCCAAAATAGAAACAATTGATTACCAACATATTTTATTTTCTAGTGTATAAACAGATCTTTAAGATTAAAATCACCACGGATGTTTTCAAATGATTTTATTGTGTTGTAAAACAAATTAAATCAAAACAGAGCGACACATATACTTTTCATTTAACAAGTTATTTCAAATCATTTTGCAACAGTAGAGGCAGCTCTATGCTGATATCTTTATCTGTAGGCTCATGCACATTGATTTATTAGATTTTTAAATTTAATTGGGTTTCTCAAGCTGACAATGTCATGGAGAAAAAAGAGCTAAATTTATTTCAAGTTGTACCAAGCAGACAACACTGTTAATGATGAAATTTTGTGATTTCCTTAGAGCTCATCATTTGATTATGTTTCTGCTCTGGTTTTTCAGCGAACATGTGAATCAATAGTAACACTAGCATTGAGTTAACACCAGTCTGTCTTGGCTTTGAAGAATGATTATAGATGTGAGATAATCTTTATTAGCTTAGCGGGCCTGACCTAGGCATACTATGAATGTCCGATTGTCATTTTCTAAATGGTTTGCTGTTAACAAATATTTTAAATTTTGCTTCTAGAGGGAAAAAAGCAAGGACATGTGATGAGATTGTATGTTACAAGCACTGTCACCAATGTTCGACAAACCTTCCAGGTAAATATACACAATAAAAATGTAAGGAGAGGAGGCACAGCCTCTTACTAACGGTTTAATAAGCTATTTATATTTAACCTGAACGAGTAGTAAGAAGTGAAAAAACCCACAGTGAATACACTTTTTCAGCAAATCATTACTTTTTTTTTTTAGGATTCTTTCTGGTCTCTGTATACCACCCAATTAAACTAATCCTAATTATCTCAAGTGTTTTAATCTCTTTATTAAGAATGGCTAATCAAAACTGTCATGCAATTCTGATAGAATTTAAATACCAATTGTGTATAGCCATGAGAAGATACTAAAGAAGTTGTTAGATATTGAAGTGGGAAGCAGGAGGCCAAGGGGAGGGGGCTGAAGGGAGTGCAGTGAAGTATGGGAAGAAAAGATATGTCGGAGAGGCTTATGTTCCAAACAGATCCGGCTGGAAACTGTTCATGATGATCAGGTCTGTAAATACGTTGGAATTTGTTGTAAGGTGAAACTGGACAATTTAAAATAGTTGTGAACACAATGTATGTTTGATATATTTTAATTTGTGTCCCCCCAAGATATCTGTTTGAAACCAGCCAAGGTTGTAATAGTTTATTCAATTTTTAAAATTCTTTTAGATGTAATAATCACCTAAAACACTATATACAATATCATAATTTGTGTTGTTATATGCTCGAGTTACAACCAAAGCATGGACAAGCTCAATTATAGACTCCAATAAACAGATGAAGATTTCTTTCTTCCTGGTGACATAGGAAGTGTTTTGCCTGCCCCATGATAATAAATTAATTCAAGCTCAACATACTGAAGCTTCTGAGACGCTTGCTCTACTCTGAATAAAATAATTAGATCCTGAACACCAATAATGAATCTAGATGAAATGTAGTCCTATTTGTGTGGAAAGGCGATAAAGAAAAATGTAGGAAAAATAACCCTCAGTACGTCTTGTTGGGATTTGAATCCTGTCCTCCGCGGCTTTTAAATCCAGATAAAATAAGCTCAACATTTAGTATGGCTTATCCATACAGAGATATTTCTGTAGAGAGGGTGGTATGATGGGGTTTTTTCCCCCGAAGTATACAGCATTAACAAAATTTAATTTCAAATGTAAAATTATAAATTGAATGTGCCTTGAAACACATAAAGGGCATTATAGAAATACCAAGGTCACACTTGCTTTAACTTTTTTTTCACATACTGTTTCTCACCTTTGGCCGAGACAAGTAAAATGCCGCCATCTTCCTCTTTCCTTCCACATTTATTCTCATCTCCCTCACACTGTTATCTGCTGTTCTCCTGGTATTCCTTCCTCTCTCTATTCTTCTAACATGCCCCATATAAACTGTTTACAATATTAATAGCATCTCTTGACACAGCATTCCACAATAATGGTCATACAGGATAAAATTAATATACAATAATTTAGAAATTTATTCAATTAATATAATTGTACAAGTAATATAATATATAAATATATATTGTAAATTAATTCAACAGTGATCAAGTGTTTGTATAGATCTAATATAGCAAACAAATATTTTTGGTATTGAAAGGGATTTTCTAATTTATTGATGGATCAATAATATTGATGGAGTACCATAGTATTAATAGTTTGATTATGCTTTTGTGATTTGAATTATGACAAACTCTCCAAAAATATAATTTAACAGATAAATGAATATGATTTGTTAGTAGTTTAACTAATATTTACATTGATTGTATAAAATATTTGACAAACAAAATAAATGTTCACTGTGATTGAATATAAAGTTTTAACAATTTGAATAGGTTTTTACCAGTTAACATTCCCGAATTAAAATTTTACTGTTTGACATACAGTATATTTTGTTTATTAGAGGAATGAACTCGTCACAATTATTATTCTTGGCATATCCAAGTATAAATCTAACATTTTAACCTTGATCAAATTAATTATTGGGGAAAATAATTTACAAAAAGAAAAAAGAATGAATGATAGTGGATAAACTAAAGTGAATGAAACAGTCTTAATTCATTTCTCACTCCATTTATAACGAAGCAACACAATACTATTATACAATTTGATTGCAGGACCTAGTTTGAGGCCGATGAGCTGCACTAAGTCATTCTGGGCCATCATGAGGAAGGCTTCACCATCGATTAGCTGCAAATGAAACAATCAAGCTTTAATTTTTTATAACCATACAAAATAGGAGCATAAAAGGTTGGGTTAGTGTGATAGCGATAAGTTGCCACAAGCAGATTTTTGAATAATATATTTATTAAAAGAAATAAAAACTTGGGTCAAAACTTGTTTATTCATCTACAAATTTAATTTTTACTATAACTGACATGTTTTAGGAGCAAACAAAATAAAATAAAATTGTCATTTCAAGTTATAATGTTTGAATTCGAGATTTTTTCTATTCTAAATCTCTAATACTGTAAGATTAGAGTGTTTTTTTAAGTATAAGAGTATCTCCTGTACATTTATGTGTTTCATGTGTCTGAAATAGCCTTAATTCATATAAATTTATACATGTAAATTTATGGAAGTAAAGATTTATTTAGTTTAAAAATGTTTCATACCATACTATGTACCTAATTTAGTTGAAACACAATTTACCCGATATTTTAACATTCCATAACATAAATCAAGATTAACACGCACTTTTTTTTAATAGAATTATTTATTATTATTATTATTAGCACCGCGTCTTACTACCCGTTCGGGTTATACGCACTTACACAAATGTGTAATGGTAGGGTGATTGTGAGAGGAAATGAAGAACCTACAGTTTTACGTGGAATCCGAACCACGGTGGAGGCCTGGCATTTTTTTAAAATAGAAAATATAAACCAGTGTGAAGTACAACCTCACCAATTAAGCATTGTTTTGTGAATAAAGGTCCTAAGTGACTCGAAGGTTACTAGATGAAAGTTTGGAAGCAATGGACCTGCATTGCTACTTTAAAAGAGAGCCTGTTGTGCAATGATCTAATGTTAGTGCAAATTTTTTTTTCTCCTAATTATACTTTTACTAACATAAAATCCTTCAACACTCAGTTATATTAAGAGTATATATATATATATATATATATAATATAATATTACTACAAAGTGTAAGACCCAGGAAGAAATAGAACAAAAGATATGGAAGAGTGGACAACTCTATCATGTAGTTGAGGATAAAATGTGGCAATGAAATGAAAAATTGCTATATAAGGCATATTATCTATCATCTAATATTGACATAGGGATCTGAAACTTGGACATGGACAAAGAGAGATTTAACTAGATTGCATGCATCAGAGATGAGGTTCCTAAGAGGCATTGAGAATGTAACAAGATAAGAAACAAAGTAATTAGGGATGGTTTAAAATCGAGTACCCATCATTTGACCTAAAGTGTAGGCCAAATGACTTTGTAAAATTAATTTCTAGGTTATTTATTTGAAGTGTGTTTGTGTTGTCTTTGGAAACATTCATTATGATTTATAGTGATGTTACTAGATGATGAGGTGTGTAATGTTTAATCAAACAGTATATACTACCGTTTCAAAATACGTTTGTCTTCTCTCAACTTACTACTGCCCAAGGTTTAGCAGCACGTCCACTAACCTGTAGTACCAATTTTGTATTTTGAACTTTTTTCAATGCCAAAGTTTTGTACTAGTTTGTGTACAGTTTTGTACCCAAACCCTGTTTGAGTAATTAGCATATAAATGTGGCCACTCCATGTTGATAACTTTGCATTATTTTATATTTTGAACTTTTTCTTTCAGTGTCAAAAGTATTTTTTTTATCTGCCTTTCTGTGTATACTTGTTTATTATTTTTATTAAATAAATTAATCAACCATTCATTTTTACTATAACTTTATTAACTTACTAGAACATGCCCATGACTTTGCTCACATTTAAGTTGGGTAGACTAACTTTTTTCTCTCGACTCATCTAAACCAGGTTTTCTCAAACTCCTTACATGAACATTACAAGTAATTGTTAAACCTCTCTTTCTTAGAATAAAAATAACTTTTTTAAGTTAAGATTTAAAAATGAAGCACTTATTATTTAAATGATTTCTATATTTTCTGATAAGAACATTGTAGAAGTTGTAAAATATTAACAATAGTAATGTTTTGGAAAATATTAATAATCTATCAAGTTCGTTTTAACATTTTATGACATAAATACTAATTACTATTCATGAAGGAGATGGTTCATGTCAGCTTCTGTTTTTATAACACAAAAAGAAAGGTCTTTTTAAACTTAGTCGATTTCTGTAATTCAAATTATCATATTTGTTGAGAAATTAGGTTCATACAAATAGCATGTAGAGGCAAATATCAAAATTAATTTTATTGCTTCGTAAGTCAAACAGAATATTCATTTTTTACAGTCAATCAGATCTTTAGCAAGTCAGAGGAAGTGAACATTTGGTTCACAGATAAAACGACGCTACGCCTCACCTGAAATCCCCTCGTGCCTCACAGTTTGAGGAACCTTGATCTAAACTACCAAAAACACAATTTCAGACATGTATGAGGCGAGAATTTTTTGGTATATTGATGAAGCCACATATTAACTAAAGTCTGTTCATGATAGGTTTTTACTTGGATGACAGTTCGAAGATCATATGTTTAGGTTTTGGGTTGCCAACACTTGTAAAAGATCACTGTTTTGTTATAAATGTAAAGATCTTTAATTACGTGTTATATTTTACATTTAAAATAATGTAAACTTAAGTTTTCTCATATTATTTAATTTTTTTAATTGATTTCTTTTTATCCAGCTCGAAACAATATTTTAAACATAATTAAAAGTAATTATTCTTCATTTTGGAACGTTATTAATTTTGTGTAATATAGTGCACACATCAATACCTTTTAATAAAGGCATTGTATTTACTTGGAAAAGAGAAAATTGTTGTCATTTTTTTTACATACAATAAATGATTTTATGATTATTTTATCTTGTTTTGAAATATTTAACTGAATAAAATATTATCATCAACTGCGTATCTGCATCATTGTAAAAAGCTTGTTTATCGTTGTGTTCAACCATATAGTTTAAATTTGTCAGTCACCATTTTAAAGCTATGTTCATTAGAAGTTTTTGTTAAGTGGTGTGAATATTTTTTTAAAGTGGAATAAAACAATAAATAAACTTTGTGTCCGTCCTCAAATAAATATATAAATAATATTGGCCTAAATTACTGTGTCTAGCTATCACATTAATATATTACCATCTATTTTAATTACAGTCATTCAAAGTGATAGATGTCAGCTGTTGGTGTAGTGATGTATTAGGGATTACTTCTAGTAACATTTCGAGCTGTCATCCAGGTAAACTTAGGTCGTGAATTAATTATACTACTACCTATAAGAAAAAATCCAAATATATTTTTTAATGTTTGCAGTCTTTGCGTAAATATTTGCTCGCTTACGCAAAGACATTGTTATAACGAACACCAAAATAAATAGTTTAAATTTAATATCTAATAAATAAAACCAATTTACGTGCCAAACCATAAAATAACTAAAAAAAATCCTATATTTAGGGCACAACTGCATGCACGTTAGTAATAGTTTAAATTTACTATTTTATAAAAAGAATTAAATAATTAAAATAAGCAATCTAGTAAGAGCCTTAGCATATGAAACAAATTGTTATGTAAGTAAGAATTTTCTAAAATCCTTTCTTAGTTGGGTGCCTACATAGCAAAATGAATATACAGTCCGAATTTCATGCTTGTAGCCTTGATAGTTTGCGCTTGGCGATGATGAATCAGTCAAGTCAGGACATGTTATTTTATAAGTATAGATTTGATATACTCATTTCCAGTTATAGAAACTATGAGGAAATGACTGAACAAATTTTGACAAAAAAAAGCACTCATTTTAACAGTCAGGAGTCCAGTATGTCGAGAAAAATAGTATTTTTGGCTAAAAAATAATAACTGAATCATTATTGTTGGTCCGAACACACTCATCCCATCTTTCAATCTGCAAATAAAATATTCCTCTTTGGATGATGATTTCACTTTAGATGTTGGTCAAAACACATCTAGATTGAGATTGTTTAGACTGGGGAGGCTTTTATTTATTATTGGAATTTTGAAGGGGGGATATTTCAAAGTCATGTTTTGTGTACCACATCTATCTTTACACATTCTCTCTCATTATGTCTCAGACTTTTCCCTCTTACACACACTCATTTTTAAACTCTCTTTAAACAGACTCACTTTCTCTCTCTCAAATGTTCTATCACACGCTCTCACATTTTCCCTTTCTTTGTCTCAAACTCTCTCCATTAATCTCAAATTCTTTCTCAAACTCCCCCCCTNATCTCAAATTCTTTCTCAAACTCCCCCCCTCTCTCTCTCTCAAAATCACTCTTTCCCTCAAATACTCTCTCAATTTCTCTTTCTATTAAACTCTTGGTCCCAATCTTTCTCTCTAACTCTCTTTCACCCAAAATTTCTTTAACATTTTCTTTCTCGCTTTCACACAATACCTCTCAGTCTTTCCCCCAAAATTTCACTAACACTCTCACACACTCTCTCTTTCTTACACACATTCCCTCACACACTTTATCAGGCACTCTCCCTTGCATACTCTCTCTCTCTCTCTCACACGCACACACATTACTCACTTTCTCTATCAATAATAATAATAATAATAATAATAATTAAGGATCTACTCAAACCCATCATTTGAGTTTATATATATGGCCATTATGATATTGATAAAGGTGTTCACTGGCAAAATTTATTTCATAAGTTGCTATTATATACATTTATTAATACAATATAGGCCTAGCTATAAAAATATGTTCTTCTAGAGTTAACATTGCTTTACTAAAAGTCCCCATCATTTGATTGTATGCATACAATTTACTGCATGTAAAAGGTGCTGAAAATGGTGTTTTTATTGTTTTTCACTAATATCTATGTTCCTATTAAGTTTATAACCATGAGATATACTAACAAAGAAATAAGATCGAAAGTTAATATACAAAAAAGGTGGCTTAGTGTTTTGTGAGCTACTGATTTATTGTTTTTGTTTGTAGAATTAAGATTGTAGGTTTGTTGAGGTAAAGCTGTATGTAGAAAACATGTCATGTTTGATATGCTAAAGTGCTTACCAGAATGATTCTTTCAATTTAATTATTTTTTTTAAATTGTAAACTTAAACTATTTCTTTTGGTGCTCATTTAAAAAATGCCTCAACGTAAAAGAACCAGAGTTAACGTGCTTGCAGTTGTGCCCTAAATCTAGGTATGTTTTCAGTTATTTTATGGTTTTGGCTGAAAATTAGTTTTATTTATTGGATATTAAATTTAAACTATTTATTTTGGTGTTTGTTATAACAATGTCTTCGTGTAAGCGCGCAATTATTTATACAAAGACTGCAAACATTTAGAAAATATATTTTGATTCCTTCTTATAGGTAGTAGTTAATATCTGGCTTCATTGACTTACAAAAAAAAAATCTCACCTCACACGTGTCTGAAATTGTGTTTTAGGTAGTTTAGATAAGGGTTTCTCAAACTGCGTGGCGGGAGGGGATTTTAGGTGAGACACAGCATCATTTTATCTGTGAACTAATTGTTCACTTCTTCTGACTTGTTAAAGATCTGATTGACTGTAAAAAATGAATATTCTGTTTGACTTACGAAGCATTAAAATTAATTTTGATGTTTGCATTTATTTGTATGAAAGTAATTTCTCAACTAGTATGATAACTACAGAAATCGAATGGAAGTGTTATAAAAACAGAAGCCAACATGAACCATCTCTGTGATAGGAAAAAAACTCATTCTTCAAAATGACAAGTACAAATTTTTCATACATAGTATTTATGTCATAAGATGTCAAACTTAATATTTTATGGATAATTTCCAAAACCTTACTATTCATAATACTTTACAACTTCAACAATGTTCTAATAAGAAATTATAGAAATCAAAAGTGCCTCATTTTTGTATTTTAACGTAAAAAAAGTTATTTTTATTCTAAGAAAGAGAGGTTTAACAATTACTTGTAATGTTCATGTAAGGAGTTTGAAAAAACCTGGTTTAGATGATTTGAGAGAAAAAAGTTAGTCTACCCAACTTAAATGTGAGCAAAGACATGGGCATATTCTAGTAAGTTAATATAATTATAGTAAAAATAAATGGTTGATTAATTTATTTAATAAAAATTATAAAAAAGTATACACAGAAAGGGAGATAAAAAATACTTTGCACTAAAAAAAAAGTTCAAAATATAAAATAATGCAAAGTTATCAACATGGAGTGGCCACATTTATATGCTAATTACTCAAACAGGGTTTGGGTACAAAACTGTACACAAACTAGTACAAAACTTTGGCATTGAAAAAAGTTCAAAATACAAAATAATGCAAAGTTATCAACATGGAGTGGCCACATTTATATGCTAATTACTCAAAATGAGTAGGGACACAACTTTTTATTTGTGGTATAAAATGGCACAAAGCTAATACAAAACTTGTACTACAGGTTAATAGACGTGCTGCTATACCTTGGGAAGTAGTAAGATGAGAGAAGACCAATGTATATTGAAACAGTAGTATATTCTACTTTAACTAAATATGTAACACCTCACCATCTAGTAACATCACTACAAATCATAACATATGTTTCTAAAGACAACATAAACACACTTTAAATAAATGGCCTAAAAATTAATTTTACAAAAAGTCATTTAGCCTATAAAATTAACTTCACTAAAGTCATTTGGCCTACACTTTAGGCCGAATGATGAGTACCCAAATGTATATCTGGCTGAAGGAAAAGATTAACCTTCCTACTTACTTCCCATTTAAGGTCATAATGAAATTGCTGTGTTAATAAATAAAACATTGTAGATCATGATTAAAAAGGCATCTCTCTGTCAAATGCTAAGACATAATTATAATATATTCTTTAAATTGAATAAAATATATGTAAATATTATGAACATTAGGAAAGATAAAGGAAATGAGGTGTATTTGATTACGTTCAAAGTGTGTTTATTTTAAGATCTTTTTCTTTCAATGTGATTGTATTTTTAGGATGTGGCTTATATTAGGGTCCAAACAAGTATATGAAATATTCTCGGAGCTGAATCAGAGTTTGTGATTTTTTTTTCTTCATTATTTTATGCTTGATAAAACATATAGTGCTTATTTATAACTTTATGCATTAAAATAATTAATAAACTGCACAATTGTTTTAATATTTTCAATGTGGACTTTAATTAATAAGAAAGAGAACGATTAAGAATGATTGAATATGAATTGAGTATTTTAGCTGTCAATATTTTTATTGGTGAAGCAACCTAATTGTCGAGGCGAAACTGAAATTTGTCTCAAAGCCAAGTCTAAGATTCACATGCCCCTTAAATCAATATTTTGTGTTGGTTTTGTCTTATTTTTTGGCTGGTGATTAGTTTAAAATGTATGTTAAAGCCCTTGGCCCTGTTGAGTGCAAGTCTAAAATCTATTTTATGGGACGGTGGGCGGGAGCGGGAAAGGCGTGGCGTGGCTTCACAACTGACCTAAGTATCCTTCCGTGCCAACAAGAACAGATGGATCACGGAAACCATAGATGGCGCTAGCTAGCGGACAGATCTTGCGGAAAAATCATATGTTTAGAAATATCAGTTTTCTTTGGAACGAGTGAAATTTTTATGTGAATATTTTCAACACCCCTTCTAAGATAATGCATCGATGTTTATTAATTGTTATATTTCCTTACTTTTTTGTTATGAAGTCGGCAGTTTTCTATTGAAAAATTCCAATTTTATCGGTATTTGATCATGGTAAAATTATAGAGGAGGTGTGGATATAAAAAATATAACTTAATAAACATGCTTCTATTCTTGAACAAACTATTTCTGAAAAGAAAATTGCAAAACAATAACAATTATCTAAGATAACTACAGTTTGTTTCCATGGCTCTGCATTTCCACGCCAAATGAAAAGGGCCAATTGCATTAAATATTTTATCTAAGCACTTTCACTCTACCAATACCAATTTAAGAGTGTTAGTTATCCCTTTAATCATAATCTGGACTAGATTATATTGTTTTTTAATTGGGAAAGAATAGAGTTAAGATGGGCATTCGAATCCTTAGGGGTCTTTGAGAACATATTGGATTCAAGACTCAAATCTTTAATATATATTTATATATTTTTTAATTCTTTGAGTGAAATTATTTTAAGAATTCTAATACTGCTTATTAGTGGTTGAGAACCAAAAATAATAATTATTATAGGATGAACTTAACAACTGGGCTCAACACCAATAATTTAACATCCAATTTTACTTTTACATTCATTTGTTTTCAGCCTATGGCCCGGGTCAGTTTTTTATACAAGATATATATTTTCCACCACTAGCTGGCTAGGCATAATGTAGCTTCATATGCTTTATAATTTAACTTAAGACTAGGACAGGCACAACATCCAGTCCCTGACCATTAATTTATCAATGTGAAAGGGTAAACCCATATTTTATCAATTATACATTTTTTGGACATGGCGGGAATCAAACCTGGGCGCTATAGTTCAGTAGGCAGACACGCTACCGAATGAGCTAAAGTGTCAAATTTTAACACTTAACCAAATGAATGGATTATAAGAAAGAATGTTAATATTTAGTTACTATTTGTATTTTCTATTACTTACCATATTTTATATTTCCTCGTGTTCATAATCATTCCGATTCTAGATTCAAAAATAAAGTGAAGATTCGGATTTGTAAAATAGTGGATTCCACTCAACTCTAAATAAAACACTTTGTCTTAAACTTTTTATGCACTATACTATTATGTATGTGGTAGAATAATGAAGTAATTTTAATAAAATCGGCAATTTCTAATATTATTTTACACTTGGAAAAAAAAAGTGAAGAGGGGATGAGAACACCCGCCCAAGATACAAACCCAAACCTTGTCATTGAAACCTTACCATCAAGGTTTACGCCTAGTTCTGTAGGTATATCGGTGAAAATTGTTGGTGTGATGTTTTAACATCTACTTAAGAATTACTCAGATAAGAATACCGGTTAGTTGTAATTGTTATCATGATCCATATATATTTCCCCGTGTTCAACTATATATATATATATATATAAAGGATTTTTATTTACCATATAATTAAAAAAAGTACAACTTTGGATAATTAGTAATAATAAATTCAACACTATGTTAGTTTGTCCAGAAAAGATTAACTACTGCCATAGGAATACTTGAGTGTATATGTGTATCTGGAAATTTTGCAACAAGATATTTTAATATTCCTTGACTTGAGTGTGGTATGAATTTACCTGAGTAAGGAACGTCCGAGCCTTGCTCTCACAGCCAGGAATGGAAGCCACAAATCTAGCCACCTCAGCTTCACTCCAAGAGACAGGGTTTCCCAAACTCGCCACCTGCTTTGTGCAGTCACTTAAGTAGATAGAGTGCTTGACCCAAAAAGATGGTAAATTCGAGTCCGGGTTTGGTTCATAACCTGGCTCCCAAACGGCCTCATGTAACTCGTGCTGCACATCGTTTGACGAGGCTAATGGTTTAGACTCTGGAGAAGAATCCTCTTCCTCTATACGCCTGTTAAAATAAAATCATTGATAGAATTAATTCAGCACAAACATGTGTAAGTGTCCTAATATTATTTTACAATTTATTTTTCTCCCTTATGTGTTCTTTGGTTTCTTCTTATATGAAGTAGTGCATGTTTTACACTACTGATGAATTTTGATAGAATAAAACCTAAGTCAAGGGATTGGATGGTAATCAATTGTCGTTAAGAGGCAGCCAATACCTCTCTATTCAGTATGTAAAGTTTGAATTGTCATTTTGATTGAAAGCCATATTGTTTTTGTTTCCTCCTATATGTTTCTATTCTTTGCTTTACATTCTTCCGTATAATAAAATGTACAGTCAACGTCGTTAGACCAAACCCCGGTAGTCTAAAATTCCAGACACTCTGAACACACTCTTCAGAAAATGGGGAAAAGATCAAAGTCAAATGAGATATATTTCATTGGTTAACAAGCTCAAAGTTAAAAAAGAATTGTAAGAAACAGTGAAGTAATATAGGATAATAAATGCATAATATTTACATGTTGTGGTCAACCCAATGTGTTTTCCTGTAATGAACAATAATTACAGTACCTATTACATGTTATATTTAAGTTCAATAAATGAACATTTTAACAAACTCATTCAAATGTAATTTAAAATTCATGAAAATACTGTATTCCTGTATTCTCCCACTTTATTCGAAATTTCACTGATCTGAACAAGCTTTGATCTCAATTAGTTAAGATTAATAGGGTTCTATTATATCTCAAAAATTGAAGATGTTGACCTTAGAAAGTATTTTATTTATTAAAGATTAAAAAGTTAAAATCCAAATAGAATGTGATTAAAAATGTTAATCCTATCTTAAATCATTAAACTTTTAGTAGAAACCCTTTACGAAACATACCAAACATATAATAAACTAATATCATAATATAGAGAAGTAAGGTGACAACGTCTGACAATTCATTAAATAATATTCTCAAGAGTGGTAACAGGTGCATTACATCTCCACACTGAGAATACCAGGAATCAATCACAATACTTAGGTAGAGCCCAGATTTTTATCTAATTGCATATTTTCATCCTGCCATTTAGAAATGTGAAAAGCTAAATGTCGGCAAATTAGGTTGTTTGGGAATATATTTCTGGTTTTAATTATACGTATCACACATATTTTGATGAATTTTACATATTTTTGAAGATATGATATAACATTACATATTTTGCGTGTTTTTTAATTGTGGTATTATTTTTATGTCTTTCCTAGGGAAAATACTTTTAAATTATGTGTCACTAATTTTCAGGTGAGCTATACTTTCGTAAATAAATGTATACAATGAAAGGATGGCATTGAACAAAGTCCAAGGCAGGTACACTGGCTCATCAGAGAGGGTTACAGTTGGGGTAACGTAACTTTGCGTTTGATGTTCATTGTGCTGTGAAGGGGAGAGCCTGCAGCGTTGCCTGATAGTGGCTTCAGCAGAACATCCCTCGCACAGTGTGTTAGTTTCTACACACAAATCGACGTGTTGTAAAAACAAACATTTTTTAATTTGACTAGCATATTTCCTGCTGTTTTTTGATCAAGAGAATATTCATATATAAAGCGACAAGGCAAATAAAAAATGACAAACATAGAACCCAAAATCGATCAAGGAAATTAAATTTCGGTCAGCCGGTTTAAAAAAAAAAAAANNAAAAAAAGCAAAAAAGACAAACCAAGTCTATAGGCCTAGGGTAAGTGTAATATTAAAATCAGCTAGTGATCTGACATTCCCTTGTTTTCAAAGCACCAGCAAAAGTGTAGCAAGAAAACATAATGTCAGAAAAGCGAATTTTCCAAGAATTTCACATGACAAACGTACACACACAGATTGCATTCCCATCAATGTTTCTTTCGACAGAATGTTTATTTATTCAATGATATATATTTTCCCATTATTAAATATGTTAATACATATTTTAACTGATTTTGCTACATATTTTGTAGATTAATACTACATAAAAATCCGGGCTCTAATAATAAGATACCGGCAGACTTGAGAAAATCTCCTAACACAAACCTTAAAAATAGCCTATCTTTCGATATATCACACATTAATTGATCAATAAAACTAATAACCCATGTCTCTCAAACAAACGACTCCCTCCAATCAACCCAACAGAATATCACAGCTGAACAAACCAATAGACAAGAAAAGTGAAATGAACAACAAACAGATGAAACAAATCGCTTTATCTATAATAATCGTTGAAAGATACCCAGAGACAGATTGGGTGGAGAGTTTACATAGATGGGTTAAAAATAAATAATCAAGAAAATGCAAGCGCTGGTGTCTTTTGTTATTAGAGTTTGCGCACTACTTACGTTTGGAAAAAGGTAAAACATAATTTTATGGTGAAGTAGAAGCAATATAAATAACACTATTAAATCTAGTGAATAGACCCTGCAACTTCAAGAAAGCAGTTATACTTATTGTTTCCAAAGCAGAAATATAAGCGATTGCTTACAACAGCTCACCCCATATTTTATCCATTGTAGAAAGCAGGAAAAAGATAAGTTTATTATAGAAGATAAGTTTATTATAGAAACAGCAAAAAGAGGTAATCCTACAATAAATTCATGGATCTCATAAGATTAAAAGCAAACTTACTAACCAAAAGAGGAACCAGAACCTACCAAAAACGAGTGGAAAAACTTAAACATTACACTGTTATTACTATTATTTATTTGTTATACATTCATGTTGGGCTTCGCGAAATAATATGAACACAGAGACAAAGTTTATAGTTATAATTTATTAAACATGGACTGACTATACAAAAGAGATGGGACTCGTTCCTTCCAGAGTGGCTTGTCAGTTAGGTCTTGTTGTTTACTTCAGCCTCCCCCCCCCCCTCCCAAATCTTCTGACAGCACGCAACACTAGCGCAGAAGTTTTCGAGAACAACCGTCGAATGATGTACCCACAGTTCAATACACTATAGAGAGAAAAAAAAAAGTTGGAACAAAATAGAAACTGAGGCAAAGATTTCCATGCCCTAAGGTGAAAAGAAGGAATGGTAAAATTTACTGGACACGAATGCCTAGTGCATCATCTGCAGCTGCAGTTACAGTTTTCCAGATAATGTTGGCGAGTTTCCATTTTGTCTTGTTCTTCATGGCTTTGTCCAGTGTTAAATTCAAAGAAATTATCAGTTGCATTTCATCTTCTTGGATGTATTTGTTTTTATTTATTTGAGTCATTTGTTGAGATATTACTTTAATAATAACATTAACAATGATGTTTTTTCTTTCCCGAAATGTTACGAGTGCTACTACTTTTATTCAGTTAAGCTTTATTTTATTAATTTTTCTTTTGTTTTAGTTGTAATATTATATATGTAACAACATTTTGTGTGGAAACTT
Organism: Timema monikensis; assembly: GCA_902151445.1. Lineage (NCBI taxonomy): Eukaryota > Metazoa > Arthropoda > Insecta > Phasmatodea > Timematidae > Timema > Timema monikensis. Next base: position 104,420 of record CABFVZ010002379.1, on the reverse strand, counting down.
GTTTTATATCTGTACAATAAATAATATTAACCAAACTACATTAATGACATAGGATTAGTGGTCAATTTTCACATGGGTGAGTTATTGAAAATTAATCTACTGTGAGACCTGTTTACCTTGAGGCAATTGTTAACCGCATAAAATTTATAAACTATAGTAAATGAGTAATATGTGTAGCTGACAACACTATCATAAATGTTGAACATCCATTGCAATGTACTAAAGCGAATAAAGAAAGACAGAAAGCTAAGAATCTAACAAGCCTATACTGTAAGATAAAAAGAAAATGATGCCATTAGAAACAAACAACAACACTTTTAATAAAACCCAAGATCAAACAATTTTCAAAAATTAACATACAATTTCAGATAAATAATGTGACTCTATTTACATTTTATTTTAAAGTACTAACAGTAATGGAAATTGTGTGATATTCCTTCATTGTTATGGCACAGTTTTAATAACCATAATATTTTTATTGAACTCAATAATTCATGATAAATATTATTTAGCCTGTTTTATTTGGATTAAATTCAATAAAAGCAATTAATTTATTATAAATTGTGACCTGGTGGTCTATGTGTAAGGTGTTAGACTTCTGTGCTGGGGGCCTGGGGTTCAATACTTGGTCCCAGCACAGATTTATCTTATATCCAAACCCTTCCTTCACCTCTGACAAGACATCTTGTGAATGTGGGGAATGCCAGGCCTCCACCGTGGTTCAGATTCCACGTTAAACTGTAGGTCCTCCATTTCATCTCACAATCACCATATCATTACACATTAGCGTAAGTGCGTATAACCCGAACGGGTAGAAACACGCGATGCTAATTATTATTATTAGCACCGCGTCTTACTACCCGTCCAGTCTTTCCTAACACCTGTGTCTGTTTTACTTGAACATATGGAAATGAGAGCCAAACTCGTCGAGCTCAAGTAAGTCATTTGAAAAAGGTTAATGGTATATAAAGTAATCTGAGATAAACTGTACAGGTATATTAAATGTTGTAAATATTTTTAAGAGGTTCTACTAGATCTAATAGAACAAGAGTTTTTGCATTAGAATGGTAAATGTGAATAAAATTCAAAGTAATAGAAACTAGTAAATGTTTTGATTTCATAGATTAAATACAGAGTATATAAATAGGGTATCTAAATATATATGTACATAGAACTGTATAAAATTTGAAATTAGAAGAAACAAATTATCAGGCTACATATAAAATGTGTGTTAGATAACTAGTTGCTGTGATATAATAATGATGTAGTTAGAATATAGTTCTATTAGTGGTTTTGTTCTAAATAAATATAAATTTGTTATATCAATTTTGCCTATGTGCTCTAATAATAATAATAATAAAAGACAAAAACGGAGTAACCTTATGTTTAATTATCTTTATAGAATTCAATATGAAAATATTTAAAATAAATAAGTATAAGTGAGAAAGAATTTTGTGAAATTACAAACTTTTACTATAGTAAGTCTATATAGATTAATTAAAATAGAATAATTTATCGAGTAATACATATATGATTTAAGATATCAGAACATTATTAAAATAATACATTAAAAATGTGAGTCAAGGTCACATACATGATAACAAGTAAAAATATAATGAAAAAAAAACAAATATTTTAACTTAATTAAACTATATAGATAATTAGTAACAAATGACTAGAGGACTAATGTATGGTTGTAATATAAATGAAAAGAACTTTTAAGAAAAATTGAAAAAAGTTGAATAATATAACAGTTAATTGAATTATATTATCTTATCTGAAAATTCCCTTGCTCCTTTTTTAACCATCGTAGAGACAGCCTTAAAATTCTACATGTTTCGGCACATCTACGGCGCCATCCTCGGGACATTTGACTGTGCCTGTGTGAGTTGCTCCAGTGAATACCAGAATCAAACTCCAGCTGTAAAGTAAATGATGGTGAAGGAAGCCAACCTGAAAGGCTAGTTAGGTTAGGCCTAGATAGGAACAAACACACTTCTCTCTTTATGTCTTATTAAACTTTTACACTTTCCACTTCTTTAAAACTTCCACAGTTGACATTAGTTTGAATTTTTGGGAATATTACTTTTCCATTTATGTCTCTTAATATGGAAAACAAATATTTCCGAAAATTCAAAACAGTGTGCAACTGTGGAAATTTGAAGACATGGGAAGTGTAGAAGTGTAGAAAGAAAATAGAAAAATGTGTTTGTTCCTATATAGGCCTAACCTAACTATCCTTTTAGGTTGGCTTCCTTCACTATCACTTAACATTATTGTAGAGTGCTTCTACACGGTCTTGATAAAAAGGTAATAAAACCGATGGTTTAATAAGCTAATATTTCCCCAAAATATGCATCAGTAACTTAATTTACCCTATAAGAAAATGTAAGAATCATAAACAAAGAAATTTAAAGTGTTTCGTATTTCGTTTATTATGCCTTAGTGTAATCGTGCATGCGTGTTGTACGGGTTCTCGTTAAACATTATTTTATTGAGAAATTTACTTCAATTCAACTTTTAATGCTTGTAAAAGTTGATGCTGAGATTTTGAAAATTTAAAATATTATTTCTAGCAAATGCTTTTTTAATATAAATGTGATAAGTATGGTAAAATAAGTATTGCAATAAATAAGATCAACAATGATTTTAAACAGGATAACCAACATAATTCTATAACTAAATGGTTATTAAACTAGAGCTAGTTTTGTAGCCAAACGTATTAATTAATACAATTTTTAAATATCTTAAGTTTTAAAACATTTAGTATAATAATATATTCTTAATATTTAATTCACCATAAATTATTATTTTAGAAAGGGACCAAGTAAAAATAGTATAAAGAATCATTCAATCATTTAGTAATCTTCTTAGCTAGTTTTATTTTCATTTCTTTGTCATGGCAATACAAGTAAACAACTCCAATCAAGTATAATTTAAAATGGACAGCAATATTGAATACACCTAACGGTTGGTCGACAGTGGTTTTAAAGCTCTATTATGTTATTAAAAGTGAAAATGGAAATTAATTTTTAACAAATGTGTTAAACAACCGAATGATTTATAAGTGTCAATGCCAATATTATCTCAATTAAATAGACTATGATTATTATTGTGTTTTAAAAATGGATTATTAAGTACATCAAGTGGAAATTCGAAAATGACATGCTCACAAAACTTTTGATCTCAATCTCGAGCTTAAGCAACAAGCACAGAATACGATTACTTGCAGAGCTCTGATATGTTCTTAATTATCTATTATCTATCTTCGCGTAGAAAACAAGAAATATATTGGATCCGTGCACTATAGATTTCTAAGAATACATTTTATTTAAATATTAACAAATGTTTGACTCTTGCAATATGTACATTATTAGGCAGGACTATGTTTGAATATTTTTACAATTACTACGATAACACATTTAAAACAATAATAAACTCTTTGTTAAAATCAATTTAAAAACAAATTATGAATTAGAAAGTCGTTATTTGATTCTTAAAACTTGAGAGCGCTTATTAGTGATCAGATTACCTGAATCAATTCTAAACAAACAATCGCTATACAATGAATAGGCCGGTAGGCATAAATAAACAGTTTTATCAGTGTCTGACTGTTGACAGTATTTATTTTTCCTGAAACCCAACAAAATATCTGACTTCAAGATCATATAAAATAAATTGGGGTTCTTTGCATAGTTGTAGATAATTAAAATCAGTTGGGTAGTAATAATTTATTAACAGTATCTTTATTTAATCAGCATTCTGGCAAGTAAACATAATAATATACGTCATGGCGGCTGACTTTTTATAATGTATAATGTGTTCTTATTTCTGTTAAAAAAAGTCATAATTTCTTTTATTTATTTCAAGTTTATTTGTAATTTAAGTTTTATTTTCAGTTTTTGAAGAGTTGTAATGTGTTCATTAAAATATTTAAAAGATTGTTCATGAGGTGGAAGTTTTAGAAGTGAGCATGAGCTGAAACGGTTGAGTCCAAGTTTCCCATACAGGTGGGAGGGTAGGGTATTAGGCACGTTAGATTTTCCACAACTAGTAATTATTACTTTTTTTAAAAATAATGATTTTATTCATGCTTATCTTGTTTGTCTGACAAACAAAGATTACAGATTAAGTTGTGTTTTTCAAGTAGGCCTAAGTAATTTTTTAATTCAAAATAATTATGTTTTATTTTGATTTTAAAAACATGTGATGTTTTCATATATTTTTAAAATATCGCATATTAAAGGTGGTCTTTACATTTTAAAGCCCTTATGAGGTAGTCAAAAAACTGTGCATATAGCTAGAAATTCAACTCCGTACTTAATCCATCCTTACTAACTTTCCCCACACTTCCTTATCCTTGCGTGCTCCCTTTGCCACAACAACATCCATACACAGAGTCATACTTGCTCTTTTATTATTAAAACTCTTAAATGTTTCCCTTTTTCACACATTCATCGACAACTTTTAGCCAGGTCTTACATGGCCTACCCATTACTTTTATATACAACCTTAACATTTTAAAATTATGGATACACCCAAGCTCAGGAGCTTTTTGAAATAATTGACCCAAATAAAAAAAGAAACTCAAGCTCGTAGACCCCTATAGAATCAAAGTTTTCTACAATTGCATAATATTAACACATTATAACATGCTTAAGGTGATTTAATTCATATGTATTTTCACACGAAGACATATAACAAAAGTGCTAAGTAAATTAGCAAATTTTCTTTTTAGAATCCTTGGAACTACATTTACAGGCAACAATTTAATACTTATCACTTACCTTTTCTTTCTTTTCCTATCTTTTTCATCATCTTCATTTTTTATTTCAACATTATCAAGCACCATAGGAAGTTTGGATTCACTTGAGGTATCAATACGACGCCACTTTGGGGGCCGGCCTACAGGGTTGCGTCCTTCTTGAGGACGACCAGCAAGGTTGCTGCCTTCAAGTTTGATACTAGAAACAAACATTTATTCTATTTAAATAAAATCACATAAATTACAATCTTATTGACTCAATTAATGTATGAAATTTTTAGAAATTATTGACATGATTAATGTACAGATCTTTAAAATCGAAAAGAAATAAATTAATATTTGTAAGGGTGTGTGAAGTAGGCCTATGCTTTTTCAAGTGTGAAGTCATATTGATTAATATGAAGTATTCCTCAGCTGAATTGAAGTTGAGATATTAAAAATATATATAGGTTGGAAAAAAAATAAAATGACAAATTGAGTTATTATCACATCAGTTAAGTTAATGCTTTTGGATTTTTGTCATGTGAACATTTATTTGCGTATATAACCCCTTTTAATGACAAAATAGAACATTAATGCTTAATTTAACTTTAAATATTTTGATTGTCAAATCATCATATTTGTTGAATACAAAATTTTAATTTCAAATCGAAGTCAAAGTTGATTAATATTCGAGGGAAAGTCAAAGTTTTTGAAGCTTTGCACACCGCTAAAAATGTATATTTGTATTATACTCAAAAGAAGGTTCAAGAAAGAAGCGGGACAAGTAAAAGGACCAAAAACAACAGGGTACACTTTACAATGCTCCCACTGCATAAAAGAGGTTCTAGCTCTTTATCTCTTACATATAATTAGTACATTTTTATGCAACGTTCTAATGAAAACACTTACCTATTTTCTTGTTCTGATTGATCTGTGAGACACTCATAATTTTCTGGCCTTCCAATAAGGCGATCTGGAACCATGTTATCCTTGTTTAAGTTTTGAGGAGCGTAAGGACAATTCAGAGTATTGCTATGGCTTGAATACTTATGGCCTTTAATGTGACCAACGCCGCGGCACCCTGGTGTGGGGCATCCTATGCTGTCAGACACGTCTTCTGGAACTAAGCATACAATTGTTTTGATACATTATGTTTGACACGGGGTTATTAAGAAATTAATTCAAGCAGTAAGGATGATAAAAGTAGTTTAGAATAAATTGACCTACAAGAGGCCTAATCACATAAATTTACCGCTTCTCATAAACACTATGCAATATACACATTTTTTAAAAATAAATGTTTTAAAATGTTGTATAATAAATTTGGATTTACAGATAATTGATTTTGATTAATATATATATTTTTTTACATCCATTACTGTTTCCAACCTGTGGCCTGGGTCAGTTTTTTATTAAAGCCATATATTTTCAACTACAAGCTTGCTAGGTCTGTTGTAGTTTAATGACATAATTTAACTTAAGACTAGTTTAGGCACAGCATCCAGTACCCAGCTCTTAAGTCATCACTGTGAAAGGGTAAACCCTAATTTCAACAATGATAAATATTTTGACCATTTCAGGAATCAAACCTTAGCTCAGTAGACCAACACGCTATTGACTGAGCTAAGATGTTGAATTTTCATTAACATGCATTTATATATGTTATATTGGAATCCCTAAATTTATATATCATGAAAAATAATTATTATATAAGATATTGTATAGGAACAATAGGGATATAATTAGAGGACTTAAAATTATTAGAGGGGTCAGTAATTGGAATACAAATTGTAAGAAAATGACAGTTCATTAGCTAAGATTGCAGATAGTTTATTATGTTTGATTTTGAAGATGATATTAATAATAATAATTTAAAATTATTTACTATATTTATTTCTTGTTACATATTTAAAATCAACTAAGGCTACATATGACAATTTGAATTATACAAATAATTGTGCTATAAATGTAGTTATGAAAAGTTCTATGGCTCCGCGAGCACTTGAATTATTATTATTATTATTATTATTATTATTATTATTATTAGCACCGCGTCTTACTACCCGTTCGGGTTATACGCACTTACGCTAATGTGTAATGTTAGGGTGATTGTGAGATGAAATGAAGGACCTACAGTTTAACGTGGAATCCGAACCACGGTGGAGGCCTGGCATTCCCCACATTCACAAGATGTCTTGTCAGAGGTGAAGGAAGGGTTTGGTAATCAGATAAATCTTTGCCGGGACCGAGGATTGAACCCCGGCCGCCAGCACAGAAGTCTGACACCTTACCCCTAGACCACCAAGTCACCTGAGCACTTGAATTTCAACCTTTGAGCCAAGCTAATCACCAAAGCTCGGGGTCGAGATCGGAAGTTTTGTAGATTCGTAATTTTCGAGCTTCCTCTTGAAGTATATACAAATCAATTTTTAAAACACAATGGTAACTATAGTCTATTTAAAATAGATGATATAGGCAGTTTCATAGGCATATTTTAAATAATTCTACTTAATTTAATTTTGAATATGGGAATCATTCTGACAAATTTAAACTTGGTATATTATATTTAGATATTTGTAATCTTAGAAATAAAACTGATGATCTCGAAACACCTTTAAATTAACTTAAATTAAAAATTCATATAAATGTATTGACTGTAACATAGATAAACAATAGTGAGGTTGATTTCTTTAAAATTAATGGATATTCTGAAAATTGAAAAATGACACCTGGACACGGGAATCGAACCCAGAACCTTTGGCTGGATATGTTTCACTGTATCAGCTCGTCCATAAGAGCTGTAGCACCCCCAACAATACTATATACATTTTATTTTAATTTAATATGGTACACTATAACACATACCAGAAGATTATAATTTATTTGTTTTAATATATTTCAGATTTTGTAGTTTCGATGGACAGTAATTGTGCCGTTTTCCTTTCCTGAGGCTATTGGCTAAGTGTAAGGCTCTGCAACTCTTTCTGAATCCCTTGAATAGTGGTGAAGTGTAGAAGCAGAAGAGATAGGGTAGGGGAAATTCCCAAGCAGTAATGTAGGATTGTAGCTGCCACAAGTGTTGCATATCCCTTCAACAGCCTTAGTCTAACTTGGAAATAAAATGTGTGATTAATATTTTTGTTTTAGTTTAATTCTGTATTCTTGCATGTTAAACTGTTTATCTAATGAGTGCAGAAATGAATACTAAAACAAGAATGTGTTAAAATTATTAACAATTAATATTTCTCGATTAGGTTACATTGGGAAATTGAAATTAAAAACAAAGGGTGTATTTTTACTACTATATCTAAGGGCAGCTAGTACTAATTTGATATTCAAACATAAACTCAAAGCATTTGTTTCCTGCTCTAAAGTAGATGTGTATTTTAAAATATTATGATCCTCTAGATAGAAATAATTTACATATTTGTATAGTTTGCATTAATTTCATGTATTATCTAATATTTATTCTAGAAAAAGAATCACTGGCTTTACCTCTTTAATTATATAATTATGTTTTTGTTTACTGTAGAGTGATACGTTTATAATATTTTTAACTATCCGTTGACTTTTTATATAACTTTAATTGGTTTATTTTTTATAACTAATTAAATTATGTCATTAATGTAGTTCCATTACAGTAGGCTTAGTACAGTTCACAAATAAAAAGTATATAAAAAATCAGCTTTGTTTTAAGCTATAAACAAACCAAAGGAGATGATTTATTTACGGTAATACCACTCTCTTTAAAATATTAATATTCATTTTATATTGCATTGAATTACTTTTTTTTCTAAAGTGTCTTAAAAATTAATGTTTTAGTAAATGTTAGATATAAAAATTTAAAAAAGAAAACATTATATCCCTCTTACTTCCCCACCCCCACTCCCTTCTTCCTGTTCACTCGAGCAGCACCCCTAGTGTTCAAACTCATGAACCCTCTCCTCCTGGTTTAACTATATGAATACCGAGACCATAAGCCCAGGGGAGGTGTTGGGATCTTGATTCACACATCTTTAGAATATACATTTATTGACAATGCCATAAATAAAGCAGAGGATTTGTCTGTTCTCAGAATATTACTTACATTATAAATAATTTTTTAAATCATCTCAATATATGTGTCATTTACAGGCCGCCAAATTGTGACAGCAATAACGTACTTCAATTGTTTGATAAATACTTAGAATCTTTAAAAAATCAACAAAGTTTGATCCTTGGAGATTTTGATATAAATATTTTTGACAAAGACAACACCGTTGTAAAGATATACACTGATATTATTGTTTCAAATGGATTTGATTGCATCAGTACCAAACACCCCTCCAGGATTACTAAATAATACACACCACCACAGTAATTGATCACATTCAAAGTCTCATAAGAAATTTGGAGTGGATAATTTTAGTCACTCAATTAGTGATCACAATGTTTTTGTAATAGATAAGAACTAAATACAATAAAGAAAGCAAACAATTAAAAAAAATTAAAAAATAAGTTTTGAATGAAAAAAGGTTTAAAGAATTTTTCAAAAAAGATATTAACAAAATAATATTGAGCTCTGATGCAAATAACATGTATAATGATACAGTTATGTTGATAAAAAAGATAAGAGAGAATTGTTCCTATGAACAGATAATTTTAGACCGTGACCAAAGCAATCTGCCTCTTTGGTACACTACAGAGTATATAAATCTAGTAAAAAGAAGGGAAATATGGTATGAGAAGCTTTAAAAAAAATCCAACCAATAGAGCAATAAAACAGGAATATATTTTGTGTAGAAACAAAGTAAAATACCTAAGGGGAAAAAAAAAATGTAGCTAAAAGGGATTTTATTAAATGTGTGACAAACAATAAGAAAACCTGGAAACTAATAAACAATATTCTTTGTAATAAATCTAACAAAACAGCCAGAATAACTGAAATAGAAATAAATGGAAATAACATAACTTCAGACATACATGAAGTGGTAAATATCTTAAATACTTTATTTGTAAATGGTGGAAAAATAACAGATAGCCAGATCCTTAGAAAGTGTTACTCTTCTCGCGAGTATGTGGTCAAAAACCAAAAAGATTATGCTAATAATTTGTTTAAATTTGATAAAATTGATGTCTATGAAATTGACAAAATCATTAGGAATTTATCAAATAAATTCAGTTGTAGCTTTGACAATATCTCAAATCACATTCTGAAACTAATTGGGATTTCTATAGTGCCTATACTTACTCATAGTCTATAAACAGGCATTTTAACTGACGTGAAAATTACAAAGGTAATACAGATTCATAAATCTGGTAGCAAACATACCTGTGGTAATTATAAGTCTATATCATTACTACCAGCACTGTCTAAAATCATTGAAAAAATTATTAAAAATAAACTTATAAAGCATCTTACTAGTATTAATTTCATCTATGAAGGTCAATATGGTTTGTAATGATACTGTTTTGAACCCCGCTCATATATTCAAAAAGTCATGGATGAATTGAATTTTTCTTTAAGGAACAGCATGTAAAGTTCCCTTTTAATATTTAATCCATGGAGAATCATGCGTTTTCAGAAGTAATTTCAAATTATTAAGTTTTAAAACTTTATTTCTTTAAAAACTCCCTTCGTTCTATTTGAGAATGTGCTGGCTGCCTTTAGCCAATAGGAAGCTAGCCTTCGCAACATCAGGTTGCCAGGAGTTCTCTCATTAGTTGGTTTTTAACACTGGAGACAAGGGGTTCAAGAAGCAAGGGGTAGGTCATATATATAAGCAGATTGTGCAAACAATATCACACAGAATTATAGTAACCCATAGAGAGAAAATCTCAGTTTGTAACAGCACTAGCTCTGGCTCCCTGCATCAGTTCGTAAATGAACAAAAACTGTATCATTTTAATGTCAATTTTATTATAGTGAAATAAACTAAATAAGTCATGTACAATGTTAAATCTTTACTAATTTCAAAAATAAACCAATAAATAACTCCATAGTAAGATATACATATAAAATCAGATCGTCATAGCCGTGTGATAACAAGTGTGTAGTAAGGCATAAATGTGTCGTCTTCATCCACATCCGCATCATAAAATCAGGTAATGATATAATTGCTGCCCGACCATGAGGTATACACGGGTCCACATACTCATCTGCATTATCACCATCAATAGCATAAAACCTGGCATAAAAGAGCCTTTTATCATAAATCATTATATATTATTCAATAAAGCTGTCTAATATTGGCATAACAGGTGTAGAATTAAATTGGTTCAAAAATTATCTCTCTGATAGGAAACAATTTATCTCTATAAATGATTGAAATATAACCTTCAGTAGCTGCTACAAAGATATTATCTAAAAAATGTAATTATGAAATTAGGGCAAAACATACTAAAATATGTCAATCATCTGTAAAAACTATTAAATTTGGTATAACTTCATTTAAAAACAGAGATTTGAAGAATATAATACACTTCCACCAACAATTATAAACTGTGAATCTTTGAATGTTTTTGTTGGGGATATAAAAAAACAATTCTTATGTTAAAGCAGAATTCTATAAATGCAACAATTGAGTGCTCTCTAAGTATTTTAGTATGATTTCTTCTTCTTTTTTATACACTTTTTTTTTGTCTTTAAGGTCCTTTGAACTGTGTTTATTAAAACATGTAATTAATGAGTAGACTAATAGACCTATCTCTTGATTATTGTTTCTATTTTTGTTTTTTGTCCTTAAATAGTTTGAAATGATTACACAACAATAACTTAGACCTACACTCATATTGTGTACAGTAGCCCCATGACTTCTTTGGTGCTGACTGACAGCTGACGGCTTTGAAAAGTAACCAGACCAAATTATATATCCCTACGCCGAGCCATATGATCTGCAAAAAACATGTGTTTAGCTGCTGAAGTGACTGTCAAAATTTAGGTATATACCTAAATGTTGACTGTCAGAAGTCAGCTGTGAGCTTTCATTCAGCACCAAATAAACCATGGGGCTACTGTATTCAGGCCTATATAACTAAGAAGTGTAATTTTTTTCAAACTTTTTCATTTCACTTTAAAATCCCTTGAAAAAAAAAATCGCATAATTACTAACTTTAATTTCCCTTATGTATTATAATTAGTAGGTTAATCACTTTGCTTCTCTTTTTTCTTTTTTTATGTAGAGATGTGTATGAAAATACTCCGCTTATCATCATGCTTTTAAGAATTCTGTGGCTATTTCCACTATGCTGCTTCACAATAAAGAGACATTGCAATATAAAGCAGATATATGTGAGAAATATTATATTACATTCCTAAGAGTATTGCTTTTAACTGTTTAGCGCTATGCAGAATATTTTAAATGTATCATCCTGCATTTAAAGCTTCGGAACTTACAGCTGTCAAAGTGACCGCTCTAGAGTCTTCAAAGCATAATATTTCATACAACCAGCTCTATTTATTCATAAGAAACACTTTTTTTTATAACATGTGAAAACCTATTTTATAATAAGTCACACAGCAACTATATGTTCCCTCAAGGATTACGAATGTTATTAAACATTTAATTCTTAAAGTGGTCTAAATGACCACTCTGGGCTTTCTAGTGTTAATGTGGAGAGGTGATAGGTAAACCATAATGATAAATAGACCTCCTAAATGGTGGTAAATAAAGGCCTTTTATCTGTTAAGGTTATTTGGAATAGAACACTAGGCTAAATCATAGTTTAGATTAGGATTAGCAAGCACACTTATCTTAGTGATATTGGAATAAAAAGTATTAGATATAATGCTAAAAAAACACCACCACTATTAGATGACAAACTTTCACTGCTATGTGGCAGTAAAAGCTTATTTTAAAAATGTGTTTGAGTGTTTATTAATGTTTTACCCAAACAATTTCTATACCAGTAACACAGTAAGTGTGTGGCTGGCGACCCCTACAAACTAATTTAAACTGAAGTGTAATTGGAATAGTGCTATTAATAGAAAAATTGCAACTAAAATTTGAATGTTTTAAAATTATTCCTGTAAGCAGGCCCACCACAACATGCACACACATACACGACTAATGATACCTATTGGGCCTGGGACTTCCAGTGGCCCTCTAGCCCAAGATCCAATTTACCAAATCTAAAAAATAACATATTGAATAACATAGAATATAAAATCAAGCATGAATGTTAAGCAATAAAATGTCTATTCATACTAAGGAATAGTGCATGCCTAACCCACCAGCTGAGGTTTCCTTCAGAGGAATTTACTGGCATTTGTCACAATTATATCATTACTTCGGGAAAGTATTGTCCTTTGTTTCAAAGTTAGAAGTTTACCAGAGTCTATGTTTGTTATAATATTAAATTTGGCATATGAAGGGAGTTGGTGAAGTGAATCAAGCTTAATTTTAGTTCAAGTATTTTATCATGTGCCTAACATTACAGTGCCTAAGTTATCTATGCATGTGCATACTCTAAAATCTAAATATATCTTCTAGGGACATCAAAATTTCAAAATATTTCTGGAGGACTATTCCAAATAGCTTCTAGAGGTAACCCAATGTCACTCCAAACAGCCTATAAAGAGGTCTGATTAAAAAAAATATCAGATGAGGGCCACGCCAAATATCTTATAGGGGATCACATTTAAAATATTTTTAGAGGGAGGGTCCCCAGGATCTCCTTCGGCTTAGAGGTCAAAGCTCCTAAAAATACCACCCTTTTTTATAATTTACCTCTAGTCACCATTGAAATCAAATAGGATTAAGAGAGGGTGGTTTTTCATCTGCCCTAGGTACCAGGCCGGTCTGAGCGCCTGTAGCTCTACTAGACACAACCATTTAATAATGAACCCTACTTGTTAGACGAATAAATATCATTTTAATTTATGGTGTTAATATTGTTTATTCATAATTTAAAAAAAAATTGATCGTAGTTTGCAATAATAGGTCAAATAGTTAATTTTGCAATAATATATAATTTTGTGCACATAATGTGATTTAAAATTGCTACAATAAACTTTAAACATGGTTATATTATTATAATTTTAATGTGATAAGTATAAGTTTGTAAAATCACACCACATGGAATTTCTGTGTCTTTAGTGATAAATCACTAGAGGAAAATCTCATCCAATTCAACTGATCAAGATATGAGCCTTCACCTCCCTGATACAAGCCCATTTGACCACCAGTTTGATATTAATATATTGAAAGAAACTCACCCAAAGGAGGTTCTAAAACATGGCCGGTCTTTTGGCACCAACCAATGGGATGGATGTCAGGACTGTCATCATCCACCCAGAAGCTGTACTCTTTGGGCCATCCATCAAACCGTATTTTGACCTGATGATTCTTGACATCTTCCACAGTAGAGACGCGTATGAGTGAGGTCACCCAGGGATCAACACACTCTAGACGCATGCCCCGGCGGAAACCACTAGATGGACGCTGCTTAAACGCTCTGGCCGGAGCGGCTGAAGACTTCGTCTCTCTCAGGTGAATGTCCCAAGAGAACTCATTAGAACTCTTGTATGCTAGAGAAGTACATATCACTACAATAACACGATAAAACCCATTTTTTAACACATAATTTGAATCTCTTAGAAAATTCCTTTATCTGGGTGTTAAAAAGTTCTGCTTTTAAAACTCCCTTTGTCAGTAAATGAATTAATATTTGAAAAAAAATATTTTGAATTGTAATCTTAAAATAACATTATTTAAGAATCTAATAGGTCAACCCAAACCTAGATTTTTTAAATATTAATGATTGACAAAATATTAAGCACATAAAATAAGAATGTCCTATTATAATAGTTGGTGAGAGGTATGTGTTTGTTCTTCAAACACCAATAGCATTACTGCATAGAGGAGTAAGGGAGGAACTAGGGGTGCACAAGTAAGCATTTTCCCCTTAGTTTAATTTAGTTTGAGTAAAACACAATATTTGTATTAGTATTTTTAATTTAATTTATAGCTCTTTAAGTATCTCATTTCCTGCATTTGTCCTTGATGCTATTCAATCACATATATAATGTGACACCTTAGCTCAGTCGGTAGTGTGTTTGCTTACTGAGCTAAGGGTCCTGGGTTTGATTTCCAGCATGGCCGATAAATGTGTCAGTGGTGAAATGTGGGTTTACCCTTTCATGTTGATAAATTAATGGCCAGGGACTGGATGTTGTACCTGTTCTAGTCTTAAATTATATTATAAGGCATAAGAAGCTACGACAGGCCTAGCCTACAAGCCAAAAAACCGACCTAGACCATAGGCTGTAAACAATAATAGATGTAAAAAAAATCCTATATATAATGTCTTATGATACAATACCAATTTATTTTTTTCTATATTTTTTATTTTATTTTAAGGTTTATTATTTTAGGAAGTTGTGTTACACATTTCACACTAATTCTGATGAAACCTAAGTCGAGGGATTGAGCAATGAAATTTTAAAATATATTGTGTGTTTTCCTTTTATTTGTTCCTATCCCTCCTGTGTACTTTCATATATATATATATATATTTATTAGAAATTTATCAAAACCACTCTCTTAAGAATCAAAATCTTTATTTTACCTACAAATTCCAAAACTTGTAAATAAGAATATAACAGAATAATACAAATAGTAATTGCTGTGTTTCTTCGATTCTAAGATGCACATTTTCTCTCCTTTGAACGTCTCTAAAAACAGGGTACCTATACGCTCTCGGTGGCTCAGAAGACGATATACTATGGGATAGTGAAGATAAAGATGGCTCAGAAGAATCAAACTGATATTGATTTAGAAGGGAGTGATGAATAACATACCTAGTGAAAAATAAGGTTCTAATGTTAATGGTAAATTTAATTCTGTAATACAAACATTTCTGATATATAGGGTATTTTAGCTTTCATTTTTATCATTTTTATTTATTTTCTTAGAATAAAAGATTTTTTCTGTGGGTGGTACTGAAAAATAAAGCTGCATCTTACAATTAATGGCTTCTTAGAATTGAAGAAATACAGCAGACGTTAATTTTTTTGTTAAAATAAATTCATTCTTACATTCCGTTAAGGCCTTACGTCAATAAATATGTTATTGCACTATTTTAACAAGTTTATAATCATTAGCTATAAAGAGTGATTCAATGATTTCAAATCATTACAGTTTTACAAGTTCAAACTGGCTATTTTATGTGTTTCATTTTTCATTGCTAAAACTCAACAGTTTATTTCAAAACAACATTTTAGTTATAAGTCCGACACACTAGTTCCGAGCAATATTAGTAATTTTCTACATGTCAATTTTTTTCTTGATGAGGGGAAATAAGGGATAATTTCTAGTCCAAAGCAACTGACAAGGAAATGGGGGAAGCAAAACACCAACAACTCTTGCAAAGAATTTATGGAGCATAAATACAAAATAAATGGCAACAACTGAAATAATAATAAAACATATGGTTTAACATCTACACAATGTAAATAGGATATTTGAATTCATAAAATAGTGGATTCAACCCATCTATAGAATAAACCAAAAACACAATCATCATTTTTTGTGAAAAGGTTATGATCATACAAATCTGGATTTTTAATTACATTTTTAAAACTATTGTATTTTTTTAATCAGATGAAAAGAAAGATTGAGGTGCTGTTCTTTTTTTCAATTATTTCTTAAGATAAAATAAAAATTGATTGAATTTGAAACTTTTGAATTATGGATAAAAATTGAGTCATCCACAAACTACTAAAACTTGATTAAAACTCTTACACACCTAAAACAAAACTAGGGTATAGCTGTGTTATAAATTATTTATGAGATAGATTCCACTCACTGTGTGGCGGTGTGAGTTTGTGACCATGTTCTTTGCACCAACCCACTGGATGGATGTATGGGGAAGTAGGGTCTGCCCAATAGTCATACATCCTGTCCCAACTATCAAAGTGGACCAGAATACGACTGTCTATAAGGTCTGATACTGTCGCTACACAAACCATAGACGAGTTCTTACGGTCCACCGCCTCTAATTTCATGCCCAGCCGGAATGCATTGGGGCATATGGACTGCAATCATGAAGTTAACAATGATTTAGGAGTTTTTTTAATGTATTTATTTAACGTGCACTTTCTGAACATACTGATTATATCAGCACACAACATTAGGAATCAAACAGGTGGTTTGCCTAGCAAATGATTGTTTATTTGTTGTTCCCAACAAATCTTTTATCAGTCACATTAAGCTAGTAAATAAAGATGGTTTAACCTTTGATCATTTGATCCAGTGCTATATTTTAAACAACTTTATTATGAGTTAAACTTGAGTATAACTTAAGTTATAAATTAAGTTAAGACACCTACACAAATTGTATTTTCACACATGTGAGAAATCCCATTTGAAAGCACAAAAACTTCAAAGTGATCATTTTTACATGTTTTTAACGTCACCAGAGCCAAACATTTATGTTCTAGGTAAGAAGACTAAAGCAAGTGATGTCAACAACTCTTCAAGGCTTTCACAGCCCAATGATACCATAAACCCAAAGTCAACAGTCAAATAAACAAAGCCCTATAAAGAAACAACCTTCCAATGATGTATAGATCACTACCCAGTACTATGAAGGATTAGACAAACTTAGATTTGTACTAAACACAGGCCACATATAGTATTCTAACCTCATCACCTCTCACACAACATTTTCTCAACAGAGCTCCAAGAATCACACTGATACAGCCCCTTAATCTCCACAACATTCTGGTACATCCTAAATTGCCCAATCCAGCCACAAACAACATCAGGGCACGCAACAAACCGAGATGTTGTACCTGCAAAATTCACCAACCGGCCAACTCATTCAACAGCAGACACACAAATGAACTATCCCATGAAAGGCCAATACGACTGCTCCACAGATACACATCAGCTATAATGCAACTACTGCATTTCTGAATGCATTGACCTCACCACAGAAATACTCATACAACAAATGAATAGTCACCTTTTTGACACCAACCACAACAACACTGACAAACAAACAGCACTTCCTGCCTAAACACATTATTCAGATTTTAATCCATGGTATAGTACTAAAATCATATGAGCCCTGTCGTGTTGTGCTTGACTGCTGAGGACGGGGAGATCGAGGTTCGAATCTCGGTCGGGTGAAGTGGAAAGGGGGGGGGATGTTCCTAAACTGTTTTCCATTCTCCCTCCACGCAAATGCCGGTTCACTTCCTCTAATTCAACCTTCCCAATTCCTAATCCATTAGCGTAATTATTACTTAGGCGTATAACCCAAACGGGTAGTAAGAAGCATTGCTAAATAAATTATATATATGAGCCCTACCCAATAATTGCAATGCTTCCCAGATTTGTAGGTGTAAGCTGGCTCACCAATATATTACCAAATACATATAACTTTCTATCCATCTACTAAGAATAAAGACACAAGTATGAACAAGCAACTGCTTAACCCAAGCCTTCTTGTGAATCAAGAAACAGGAAACCACAGGATCTAAGTGATCATGACCTACCTCTAGTCATAGTCCAGTCTGTGTTTTACTCTCCTCTGCTGAAGGGGACTGATATACCCCAAAAATTGAATAGTTATGTGTTTTGTTATATTTTAGTAGTGAACTTTGAGGACTAATTTTTTTCTGGTGTGTAGGCCTTGCCCTTCTATCCTCTTTTAAATATTTAATTTGAAAATGGGGCGAGGGTTAAGTACACGATAGATAAGTGTTAGACCTCTTTGATATAAATCCAAAAGGTTCAACTATGAGAATAAATTATTAATCATTTATAGTAATTATTTCAAAACTAGCACAAAGTTATTCAAAGGCTAAGATCCCATTTATTTATTTATTTGTTTTACACGAAGATTAGATAACAATTATTATTATTTATATTTTAAATAATATACTTTAACCAAACTATAGTGATAAATTCCAAAATAAATTTTTTCAAATCATTAAATAGAGTAATCAATAAGTACCTACAAAATTTAAAAATTATATACAGTAATTATGGTGAAAAATTATCTGAGCAGTTCAGTAGTCACGAACAAGCGTTAACATTTTTTTTACTGCTACCCCTTAAATTTACCCTCTCATTCTTTCACCCTTTCTAATATTCAGGACCCGCCTTAGTGGCTTTGTTGGATAATGTGCTAGTCGTGTTGAGCTAGAATGCTGAGGATGGGGAGATCAAGGTTCGAATCTCAGTCGGGTGAACTGGGGGTGGGGGGTGTTTCTAAATGGTTTTCCACTCTCTCTCTACACAAATGCGGGTTCACTTCCTCTAAATTCAACCTCCCCAATTCCTAATCAATTAGCATAATTAGTACTTAAGCGTATAACCTGAATGGGTAGTAAGAAACAGAGCTAAATACTAATAATATTTTTAGGACCATGTTGTCTGCTACTCAGCTTAAAACTGAAGACACCACTTGATTTCTCACACAGTTCAAAATATCAGATCGATGAAAATAACAGAGTTCAAAATATCGATAATCGGCTTAACCAATTGTGCCATAAATGAATGAAGAATGTATTGGTAATCAGCACCTGCGCCACCCTTAAATAATACATTATAGTGTAATTATTCAAAATTCGAAAAACATTTTATTTTTAAATAATGAATATAATTATTTTTTCAAATCCTTGATCCTCAAATAAATAATTGAAAATTTGGGGGTCCTATTCCCAATAGTCATCTTTTGAGCCGGCTCGGTATCTATTTATTATTATTCAACTTTAGCATATTTTGAATTTGTAGTTTTCCCAGCTAATTGACTATACATATTTTGATCAAATAAATAGTTTCAATATTAATGAACTGAAGAATTTGTTTGTCTATCATGAGCATTGTACGATCTCTACCACAATTTTAAAAACTAGTAGCTCCTGTGCAAGTACGTATGCACCTAAAAGCCAGAATATTACAATTTTGATTACATTGTTTTAGATTAATTAAAAAGCTGCTCGGAAGCAAAAAGATCACGGACAATGCAGGATTTAAAGGCACTAACTTTAAAGTTACCTTCCATGTAAAATCATTAAACTAAAAACATGTATTCCAGGCAATGCCTGGCCCTTCAATTAGAGTATATATAAAAAAGTTTATTTTTAACAGAGGTGAAATGTTTTATAGCTCATAAATCATTGTTTGACAAAATGGTTAATACTGTATTTTTGGGTTGTATGCCATGAATAGAGGAAACACGTTTTAACTTACGCTGCCAGTTTTGTTGGCAAAAAGGTTCCTGGGGGCAGCCTGAGACCGAGACATTTTGAGGTAAGAGCCCCAGTTAAAGCTAGAGGGCATGTAGCCTTTGGGTGGCTGCAGTTTGTGGTTGTTCTTCTCACACCAACCCGCTGGAAATATATCCATTGAATCAGCGTTCACCCAGAAGTCATGGTTATCAGGATAGCCATCAAAATGGAGACGCATTCGATAACCTTTGAAAGAAATAATTATTTATATAGTTATATCACCAACAAACTAAAATGAGAAATGGTAAAACTTACAAATTCTGACACAAAAAGATAAAATATTATTTTAAAATATCGTCTAACATAATATTACTAAGAAATCAAACTATGATAAAGGAAGTTGAATTTTAAAATACTATGACAGTAGTCTCAGAAACTCAACATTCTGTGTAACTCAACGTGTGCACATGCACATAATTGTTGGTGCCAGTCATGACAATCCAAGGTTATTCAAATGTATAACCTCTCAGTTTGTTTGTGTAACTTGAGTGGAACATTCGTGCTGTGGTGTTTTTACGAGTGCTGTGTTTGTTAGTTTTACAATTCAGTATATGTACAGTACCATACTGCATTTCTGTATATTACACGTATGTATATACACCACATTATATATTGTACTGTACATATAATATTCGATACTGTACTGTGATCATCCTTGTTTAGTAAACATGACATCTGAAAATAAAAGGCAACAAATCATTGTCGCCATGAAAGTGAAAGTGGATGCAATAAAGAGACTTGATAAAGGGGAGAGTATAATTAAAATTGTTGCAGATTTGGGTGTTGGCCAAACAAAAAAGTATGAAGGGAGCGGAATATTAAAAAGTGAGCAAAGCACTTTATCTTTGGTATAGAGGGCTTAGGGAAAAGGCATCACCTATTTCAGGACCCCTCTTACAGAAAAAAGCCCTTAAATTTCCCAAACAATTTCAAGAAGGAGAGCCTGACTTCACTGCAACCACTGGATGGCTGGACCGGTGGAAGAAGCAATATGGGATAAGGGAAATTAACATTTGCGGTGAAAAACTTTAAGGTGATTTTCAGTCAAATTTACATATGCACATATATATATGGCCCGTGGTTCAATGTAACAGGCAAACATAAGTTGCAACTTACGCTTATAGGAAAGGCAAAAAACCCACGTGTATATAAAAACATTAAAAAGTGTAATTGTGAACGTTTTGATTTGCCTTTTTGGTACAAGAACCAGCGGAGTGTGTGGGAGAATGATTACATTTTTAAGGAGTAGTTTTTTTCAACAGTTTGTTCCTGCTATTGAAAAGTTTTTAAAATCTAAAAATCTGCTACGGAATGCACTTCACTTGCTAGACACCGTGACAACACACCCTGATACTGAAAAACTCCAAGATGGAGATATTAAAGCCATATTTCTTCCCCCTAATGTCACTTCTTTATGAAAACCAATGGCGTCACTGAAGAAACGATACCAACGTGAATTCCTACTGTCTTTAATTTTAGCAATAGATGAGGGTTGTAATATGACCAAAATATTAAAAAAGATTGATTTGTTGGATGTTGTGGAATGTATTTCTGAATCTTGAAATGAGCTGAAGCCTATAATGCTTGTTCGTTTGTGGAGGAAACTTCTCCATCACACGGGAAATGAGTTTGATGACAAAGAACAGGAGGAAACAAACAGCCGTCTTGTAATGTCCCAACTTGTAAACCCTTATGTTGTTTCGAAAAGAGGAATGAGACTGCAGTTGTGAATATTTTATTTACATTTTGTATTTTAAATTGGGGAATTCTTGTTATTTTATAATATTATTTTAAATATTCATTTTCATTATAGAATATTTAAGCCCTTCAGGCAGTTTAGAAGTCAATACATTTATTTTATACTAAATGTGCTTACTGGATGCATTGGACGATGAAACAAAAGGAAGAGCTGTTACAGCACAGAAGCCTGTATGCAAGAACGATGCTAAGCACGACCAAAGTATCAGAGGCAAGCAGGGCCAATCGATGACGCAATATCTTAAGTCTCACCAAAGTCTGGTCCCAAGCTTGCTTTGGCTATACTTTGCTGGTACTTTGAGGCACATAGATGATCGGAACAGCTGTTTTCATGACATAGCCTATTTATGGCGGGTCTAGATCCTCTAGATATTGCTTTTTATGACATTCTTGATGAGTTTGTAGAAAAAAAACCCATCAATTGGTTAGAATTCCTCAGAGGCATGTTAGGGATTTCCAGGATCCTTTGCAGGCTTATTCTAACAATTAATTTCGTTGAATATTTTAATTTTTGAAGGAAGTTGTTCGCCAGGATTTATTGCTTATGTTGGGACTGAATATTACTAACACACGGCGAAGATATCCACTTCTTCCAATAAAGCAACTACTAATTGGCCTAAGATTTTATGCCATGGTAAGCTTCCAGGTAGGCCTAATACTTCAATATAAATACTTTTGTTTAAAACTGCTATTTTTAATATTACCAAAATTACCAATTACCGTGATAAGCCTGTGCTTTGCTTTGCCAGTACTTTGGACGTGCTTAGCATCGTTCTTGCATACGGGCCAGAGTTTTCGTTCAAAAAGAAATACACCTTTTCCTCAGTACAGAGTAGTTAAATTGACCAGCCAACCAGAAAGCTAGGATTTAAGTACACTCATATGATAGGTCAAGAATGTAAGGCCACTAGAGTGCAATCTACAATGTAATCAGAATTTGAAAAAAGACATGAGGAAGAAACCAACTAATACCCGATACCAGCAAGGCGACAAGACGTGTGTTGCGCGTCATTGCATATTTTAATAATGATACAGTATGTACGGTGAGCAGCGTAGAAACGGGTCGGTTGTAAAAGCTGAAATTGTTGATGATTATAGTAATAACATATAAAAGAATATGTTCCAACAATAAATCAATATAAAAGTGATCAAGGTATATTTATTGTAAAAGTGGGAATTTCCTTACATGATTATCGCGTCGATACGAGAAGCTGAGCTAGCCAGGAACAGATATCAAATTTATAAGTCGTCTTTGAGAGTTCTACAATTGTCAACCCAACTAACGTCATAGATTGGAAGATGAGTTCTTCAATTGGAGCCCAAATGTGGGGCCTTCATCATATAAGTCATTCTAAGAATTTTACAACTGGCCACCAATGAAGGGTTAATAGGAAGAAGTTTTCAATCTTCTTAAAAATCTAATGCAGAAAATTCCTGGATGTGAAGGATTCAATGAAGGTGAAGTTGAAGAATGGTTTGAAGATGAAACAAGTGAACTTATCGACAATGACGATATAGTGGAAACGGTAAAAAAAAAAGATGAATCAGATGATGTCAAAGATTACGCAAAAATTAAAAAGATTAGTCATAGTGAAGGAGTAAAGGCTGTTGAGGGAGCCCTGTGTTATTTTGAACACCAGGGTGCATCAGTGATGGATATTTTATTCCTACGCCGCTTATGTGATGAAGCTGATAGATGCAGAAATCACTATGAAAAACAACTGAAACTCACAAGTTTTTCCTCAAAACAGGACTGACTTGTAAAAATTATGTACATACAAGTAAGTTTAAGTATTCATATTTTTCACATAAGTTAGTTGTGCATAAATTAGCACTGATTAAATAATGTAGCACAGTTTTAAGGTGTCCAGTTTTAGCGTGTTGAGTTATAGATTGTTACAGACTGTATTTATAAACTGGGCAAGTAAGTTTAATGCTTTATTTATATTATGCAAGTTCATTCGTAAAACTTGACATTTCAATAACTCAACACCATCTCAGTCCACATTAGGTCGAGGTACCTACAATTTGCTATGTTCATATTAGGTAGGCATAGAAATTAAATTAAAATACCTTGCACATCAGCCACACTGAGAACACAGAAGAAGGATGGATGGTCCGGGTCAATACCCTCCATTTTCATGCCAACTTTGAAACCATTCTTGAGGTAAGGGAAGGGATCTTTGAACAATTTAACTGGCGCTCCCTTTGCCTTGCAGTGATCCAAGTACTTGCACCATGAGAAGCCGCTCTTACCGACTTGCCACGGCATCTTGGGCTGCAGAAGAGACATACCATTTTAAGATAAATGTAATCTCTAAGAAGAAGTTCTAAATTAATGATATGATAATAGTTTGGGTTTTGTGAAGCTTCAAAAGCTTTGACTTCACTTTGTTGTGCCTCACTGTTCGGTCGGCTCTTGTATATTTCCTCCGCACTTGCACAGACCACTCTAACCACCCTCCCTACTGCCTGGACCGCCCACAGTCCATGTTCTCTGAGCCATCTGTGATTAGTTCCACACTTTACTCAGAGCCAATAAATGCTCTCTTTCTATTGGTTCACTTGATAGCCATTGTCTCTCACATTTTCACCCACCAATGGAAAGCCCCCTTTTCCACTCATTGGACAAGGCCAGGCAGCAGAGGAGGGTATATAACACGGTGATTCCTGGAGCAATTTTCAGTGGCTAACCAACCCTGGATTACTTCAAAAGAGCATAAATAAATTGTCATTTTTCTGAAAGAGCATTATTTATCATAACTCTCTCTCTCTTTCCACTATCACGCTACCTCCCACCACGACTAATGTTGCTGGGACATCACCCTACCTCCCACCATGACTATTGTTGCCGGGATATCACTCTACCTCCCACCGTGACTAATGTTGCTGGGATATCACCCTACCTCCCACCACGATTAATGTTGCTGGGATATCACCCTACCTCCCACTGTGACTAATGTTGCTGGGATATCACCCTACCTCTCACCACGACTAATGTTGCCAGGATATCGCCCTACCTCTCACCACGACTAATGTTGCCAGGACATCGCCCTACCTCCCACCACGATTAATGTTGCCGGGATATCACCCTACCTCCCACCGTGATTAATGTTGCCGGGATATCACCCTACCTCCCACCACGATTAATGTTGCTGGGATATCACCCTACCTCCCACCACGATTAATGTTGCTGGGATATCACCCTACCTCCCACCACGATTAATGTTGCCGGGATATCACCCTACCTTCCACCGCGACTAATGTTGCTGGGATATCACCCTACCTCCCACCGCGAATAACGTTGCTGGGATATCACCCTACCTCCCATCCACGACTAATGTTGCTAGGATATCACTCTACCTCCCACCACGACTAATGTTGCTGGGACATCACCCTACCTCCCATCCATGACTAATGTTGCTGGGATATCACCCTACCTCCCACCACGACTAATGTTGCTGGGATATCCCCCTACCTCCCACCACGACTAATGTTGCTGGGATATCACCCTACCTCCCACCACGACTAATGTTGCTGGGATATCACCCTACCTCCCACCATGACTAATGTTGCCAGGATATCACCCTACCTCCCACCGCGATTAATGTTGCTGGGATATCACCCTACCTCCCACCGTGACTAATGTTGCCGGGATATCACCCTACCTCCCACCGTGACTAATGTTGCTGGGATATCACCCTACCTCCCACCACGACTAATGTTGCTGGGACATCACCCTACCTCCCACCACGACTAATGTTGCCGGGATATCACCCTACCTCCCACCGTGACCCTACCGGCCACTGTGACTCACATGTTGCCGGGTTTCCATTCCCTGACTTCTCCACCCTTCCCCCCGGCTTGTCCATTTCACCGGCGATCCCACAAGATGGGCTACACCCGCTGCTCTGGCAAGGTCCCCCAACAGAAGACCCTGAAGAGGACGTCGGCAACCAAACAGTACTTCACCCGAGGGCCCACCTTCTACTGCCCGACCTCAACACCCGGCCCCTCGGATGTCTCTACTATGCTCCAACCCCCGAGTTCTCTCCCCATCTTTTCTTCTCACCAACCACCCGACCCCCACCTACTCCAATTTCTACTTTAAGCCCTGAGGGCTATCATCTGCAAACCTTAGCCACCCCCCAACCTGCCTATGTTTTCTTCCCCATCTTCTTTCCCTACCCCCAACCACAGGACCCGCGAGATCAGTGCCTAACAACAAACATCGTCCGGAGACTGCACTTTGCCTAGACACAACCAGTTACCCCGAAGCCACAAACGAGGGATAAAAACTTCAAATAAACTTCACACCGACAAAAAATTACAGAGCTTCTAAATATCTTATTATTGTTTACTAAGTCCCTTTTTCTCCCTTTTGTGTTTTTTGGTTTTATCTTTTAGAAACTTTGTTGATCATTTCGCACTCCCTCCTGATGAGTTCTGATAGAATGCAACCTAAGTTGAAGGGTTGAGGGATTGGTTGAGAATCTATTTTCTCCATTACCTCTTTTCCCAGTGGCAGAGATGGAAAGTGTGAACTGTGCTCTTTTTTACCATGTAAAAGCCCTACTGTGTTCATTACCTCTTTCCTGCACCTTCTCAATATAATATTTTATTTTAATTCAACATAGATTTTTTAATATATAATTAGGCTTTAAGAATACTTCAGTTTGGCTTTGCTTTGAATATACAACGTGGACTTTGCACTTGCCTAACAATAGATTTAATGATTTGCTGTTTAATTTATATTTTATATTAAACTAGCAGTTTTAATGTTATTCTCCCAGTAAGCCGCATAAAAACTATATCTCTCATATTAGGACTAGGACATTCAACACCCAGTTACCAACATTTAAAAAAATTCCTTCTTGTACAAGCTTGAATTAACTATAGCAATCCGAGGCAATTCATAGATTAAAATAAATTAAATCTTTGAAAAAAATCTCACCTGACACCCAAATCGATTGCACAAACTATCATAATATTTACCTAAGGACTATCATAAGATATGCAAAACAAAGTAACAGACATGTTTACATAAACATGTTATAAAAAAGAACATAATGGTTTAACAAAATGAAAGAGTAAACTATTATAGAGACGTATTGAATAAATATGCATGATGGTTTCCCAAAGAACATCACAATTTTTGGTTAAAACATTCCAATTTTAAAATTCTAAGACTTATTTGATTATATAATATGGTTCTTTTATGTGCCTACAAAATTTAAATTTTCAACCACACCAAAAATTGTATTAATTTCAAACTCAGCGTACAAGCTCAATGAATAGTAAAATACATACCAAAAGAATTTTTTTTTTTTCAACCTCTTAATTTCTGTCTTCAATTTTGAAATTTCATTTATTTAGACATAATTCAACTATACCAGGATGGTATATTTACTTACATGCCAAATTTCAATTTTATTCCATACCATGTAGTTTTTTTCCCTATTCTCCGGAGCTAATTTTGGATTTTGGAGTTAAAATTGTATGTATTTTTTATTTTTATCATTTGGAGAAGTCGTCTAAATTGCTTGAAAGTATTTTCATTTTCTAATACACATGGAAAAGTTTTTTTCTATTAGTTTTTTTTTAAATTCTTAGCTCTCCTTCTACAAATCTTGATTTTTGAACCTAAATACAAATTTATATTTTTCTAGGCAAAATTTATATTTTCTAACATAACGAAAGACAGTGTTTTTTTTATAATACTTGAAGTTTCTTCTCATTCCCCATTTCACCACCACCTCTGCAATTTTTAATTTCAAATTTTAAAAATGTTTTGCTTTTCAGGTGTTTGCTTTAACAGCTCGCTAAATTTCAATTTTTTATCACAATGATAAGGGGTTGATAAATTTGGCCCTGATCATTTCCCGCGACCCCGTTTTAAATTTAAAATGTTCTAACTCTTCTGGTTATTTGGGGTTTTCAATTAATGTTTAGTAATAATGATTTAATTATCTACTATACCTAAGAGTGTTTGATATTTTTGGAAACAACTATCAGAACAGAACACCATTCCATTTATTGAACTTATTTTGAAATTATATTCAACCTTTCATTGGAGTTCGGGGTGGTCCTACACATGCCTGACCAATTTTAATCTTATATCAGTGATAAGTTTTAGTTCCCAAAAATCAAATAATTTAGATTTAACTATTTGAGCAGTCCAGTAGTTATAAAATAGTGTTGAATTGTTTTTGGTTGTGTCACTTCCTAAATCTGCCTTCTCTTTCTCCTATCTAATGCTCATGAAGTGTTGACCTTGAAATATATTCTCAAGCAATATATCTCCTTTACACACACATTCTCTGTCTCACTTGCAAGCCAGCAAGTATGAGTCACGGAGACCGGAGAAGAACGTTATTTCAATCATTTTTCGCTTCCCTAACCAATAAACAACACCTGCTCCTTGACAAATCTCTTCCTAGGCAAGATGTAGTACAAAGGACTATGCTGCTACCCACCCAGCTTAAAACTGGTGAGTCAATAATTAGGTTCAATATTCCAATTATCAGCTTAGCCGATTGTTCTTCAATCAGCCGATGATCGGATTCGCCCAAGCCTGATTTTAACCCACGTATCAAAATAAAGAGAACAGGTCCATTAAATCTATTTTGATCAACGTACAGAACAAATTTTCCTAAAAGTGAGTACAAACTACTCCTTAAAAGGGATTATAGGTTTTTAAGTGTTCTTGGCCTTAACCAGGGAAGACAGATTATGATTCTTATATGAGTGCCTAAGGTTGGCTATTTCTACATATTTTTATGAATAAGTTTAACAATTAGGTTCTTAATGACTTAATATAATGGAGAAAAATAAGTAGGATACTTATTATTATTATTTAGCACCATGTCTTACTACCTGTTCGGGTTATACGCTAGTAGGATACTTAAGAGGTAATAAATACACCAGCATTTATATTGCTGGTAATCAATTTTTATGGAAAACCATCATCTCCAGTAGCGCTGGAAAAAATGTGAGCTCAAGATTTGACCACATGGGTCAGAGTAGGGCGTGCCATTTAATGAAGTTTAAATTGCTAACAATATTATAAGAATGGAACTTAAAAGTGTACTAATAAAATAAAATTACCTGAGATTGAGTCATATCATTAGATGTATTTTCATCTTCACTATAGCTTGAAGTTTTGCTTCCACTTGTGGCAGGGCTTGATTGGACCAGTGCCGAAGTGTTGACACTAGTGGATGACATCTGTAGCTGCTGCTGCTGCTGCTGCTGTAGCCTCTGTTGCTCTTGTTTTTGTCTCTGTAACTCTTGCTGCTTCACCATGTCATACAAACGTTTCTTGCGGCGTCGAAGCCTAAGTTGCAAAAGGTCGCGCTGTTTTTTAATCAAAGCAGCCCTCCTGCTGGCGTAGGTGAGCTGACAGCCATGGTTGCAGAAACGAGGAGTATAAAATTC
The DNA here is from genome assembly GCA_902151445.1 of Timema monikensis. NCBI lineage: Eukaryota > Metazoa > Arthropoda > Insecta > Phasmatodea > Timematidae > Timema > Timema monikensis. The sequence continues at coordinate 75,255 of CABFVZ010002379.1, read as the reverse complement.
TGTTGGATGACCATAAACACCGCAACCATCACAGTGGTACATTTCCTCTTGGGCATTACGAGATTTCATGCTGATGACTGGTTTATCTGTATCTGTATCTGTAATGGTTTAAAATTATATTTTAACTAATTCAAGCATAAATAATATTTGATAGATTTATTAACATATTCAAAACCGGTTTAGTTTTTATACATAAGCCAAATTTAAAAAAAAAGCCTTGTAATTATTTTTACTCACATTTTGGACTTATGAATTTTACCTTAGTGTTATTGACAACAATGCTAAAAAAAACCTTTCAATTTATAAGATACAAGCTAAACCTTCCTAATTCAGTTTGGGTCTGTGAAGTCCACTTTGTCAATTCAAAGCAAGGCCAGGATCAAACACTTGCGCCCAAATCAGAGTTTAAAAAAAAAGATATGTTGGAAAAATACTAAATAGTAAGGGTTGCGAATATTCAAAATTTTGAATAATTAGCAATTCGAAACAAATAGGATACATAATTGTTCTAATGTAGTTGTGTTAGTTAAATTACATCAAGATGGGAAGGTGGGACCGGAAGGAAGAATAAAGAGCTAAGAATGCAATTTCATTTAGATGGGGAGTGAATTTTTTTGTAGTTTGCTCACACAGAAGTGAAATTCCATCCATATACCTGAAGCAACAAATAGTTTTTCAACAATAGTCACCTCTCACTAAGATCAATCACTTTATCTATTATGCAAACAATTCTTAGAAGATTCCTACACGTTACACATTTTATTCACACAAAAAAAACATATAAAAAAAAGTAGACTAGTATTCAAAACATTTAATATAGGCTAGTATAGAAAACATTTAATATTTTACTTTTAAAAAGGTTTTTATCACAAAATTAAAAAAACAGCAAATTGGAAAATATTATAATCTTTCTTATAGATATTATCTTATATATTATTTCTGTTGTCAACATCCCTTTTAGTCAACTAATACAAAGCGTACAGAAATGAAAAAGTTGTCTGTGGGTAGGACTTTTTACTGACTTCTGACATAGGATTATCAGTTTACGTTAAAACACGTTGTTTGTTTAAAATTTAAGTTAAAAGAAAAATCTAATCATATTTTTGTATCAATTAGCGAAAATAAACTCTCTATTGAAAGGGGGAAGGGGGAGGGGGTGCAAAAGTTTTTCAAGGGTTTACTGGTATTAACTATTTTCATTGAGTGTTAATAAACTATCTATAATATATATATTTTAAATATTTTTACACATTTAATATATATTTTTATATACAATATATAAAAATATACATTATAATATACTATATTATATGTAAAAAATATACTATATATATAATTATAATAACTCCAATCGAATCGATGGGAAAATTCCCGCGATGAATGTTTGGACCGAAACTTGTCACCACAACTTGGAACCTCTGGTCTTCGTAACCCAATAGGTTATCTGAGTAACTTTTCTAATAATAACTCAAGTTTTTCACTTCATAATTTTTGTTTATAGTATAATTTAAAATTAATTTTAAAAACAATTCTAAATAAATCTCATGAGCCAACCGTTTATTTCACAGCCAGTGGTGTATGTATGTGTGTGTATATATATATATATATAATTAATGTTCCTAAACGGTTATTTTTGGTGATTAATACTTGCATCTATAGGTGAATATAAATAAATACTCTCTACACCATAGAATATACTTATTTTATCTAGAAAACCACAAATATTATTAATTAGTTTTTTTTTTCTGCTCCTGCTTATATTATATGTTCGGGCTGTATTCATTTAATTATATTAATTAATCAGTAATGAAGATGCCAGAATTTGGAGTGAATGTATCCCCATTCATGTGAAGTGAAAATGAGGAATTATTTATGGATGAAACACCCTCAGTACACCCGGTTGGAATTCAAAACTAGACTTCCTCCTCACGAGAAAAACCATACTAGATGAGGCTTATCAGCAAAATATAGTCCACGTGCCTACTGGTGCAGATGTACGGTATTCATTTTAATGCAAGTAAATATTATTAAAAACTGTTTGTATACATTTATAATAATTATGAAGTAAAGCTGCCTTAAATTGATCATTATTTTAACTTGTTCAGAAAGAAGAGATTTAAAAATATCTATGAATTAAACTAAAACTTGACACAAATCTATGGTTGACTGAAATTTTACTATACATAAGGATCAAAACAAATATGTTTCTGTCTATGTAAACAACTTAATAAAAAACCCTTATCCTTTGAATACTTAATTAACTTTTTGAAATACACAAATGAGAGTTCATGGCATAGTCTTTAAATAATTCAACCAAATCCACTTGGACTCCATGTATGGTCTGGTAATGTGACTTATCTACACATACTCTAAATCTGTTTTTACAGCTGATTGTGTCTATCTGTCTGTATGAATGCTTGTAGCCAGTAAGCTAAAAGAATACTTCACATATTGAGATGGAACTCCTTATTTTTCAGAGAAGTGTCAAGCTATATACCATCACAATATCTTATTGGCGATCAAAGCAGTATCATAAGTACTGTCTCTTGATGTGGTTAATTTGAGTCATTATGAAACTATTAAAATATATTAACTTTATATTAAATCTTATTTTCAAGACTCATTATCAATTAGTGTTTAGAATACAGACATAGAGTGAAGTATAGTATGTTTTGGAACATAGACTAACATAAACTGGCTCACTAACCGAGCTAGAAAATTAAAATGTATATGACAGATAGAGAAAAAAACTTCAAATAACCAAATTAGTATTGAAAATTTAAATTTTTAAATGATAGTTCAAAACATATGGGTTGGGGGGACGGTTTAAAAATTTCCAAAACTAATAGAAACAAGTACTTACCAGTGTGGTAAAACAATGAAAATCGGGAGTAAGGTAAATGGCACCAAGCCAAATAACCATTTTTAATATTAAAAATGGGTCTCCAGGAAATATGGGAATAGCGTGGTGGGTGAGGAGGGGTCTGTATAAAAAGAAAAAAACTTTTTGGTGTGATAGAAAAATGTAAATTTGCTGAGAGGGTATAAGGACCTCCCTTGTTAATCAAATAAATCTTATAATTTGAAATATCACAGTGAGAGTTAAGGAAATGGTAGGAGGGAGAGAGGTGGGGAGGGGGTTAACATTTCCAAAATTAATTAATATATCCAATTACTTATCTGTGTGGTAAATAACTGAAATCATTAAGCAGGTATAGGTACTACTACAAATAAACATAATAAATGGTATGGCCCTATAATATAAACTTTCTCATCTAGTCCATTATTGAAACTTCAATCATCATTAAAATATCTTTAAAAGACTTTCTACTCCAAAAACCAGTATCGAGTGTTATTTTTCATGTAAAATACTCCCAAGAGATCCATTTGTAACCAAATCGTTAAAGCCATTTTAAAACTATTTAAAGTTTAAAAAAATCAATCATAAGTAAACTACCTTCAAACAACTTTTATTAAAAAATCCAAGCATACAATGCTATTGGTAATGAAAACACTCCCAAGATATCAATTTAGAAACAAATCATTAGAGCCTTTTTTTTAAATATATCCAAATTTTGAAAAATCCGGTATCAGTTACCAACCCTTAAACAACTTTTTATTCCAAAACCAACTATACATTGTTATTTGTTATGTAAAACACTCGCACTAATACAAAATTTCCTTTGTTAAAGAGCTTTAAAAGCTGTCAACAGGTTTCAGTAAGATAGCAGAGTAAAAATAAAATCTTGCTGAGAAGATGACATAGATCCTCTCTCCTTGAGGGGTTGTCCCCGTTTGAGGCCTCTAACGTCGAACACAGGGGTCACTTGGTTTAAAAAAGTATTGGGGGAAGCTCCTTACATATAGGATTAATACATTTGTCAATAAAAAGTGAATCTGACGTATGACGATTATTTCGACCACTGTAACAGCCTTAAAGCCCTGTCCAGATCCATAACCATATTTCACAGCATGTGAAAATGAAGGGAGAGAGTGGGAGGGGAGTATTGCAAGGTCAACCATTTGAGTGTGCCTGTTAGTCTGTTGTTAGCCAGACAAAAGAGATTACAAGGGGTGTCATGTCTAGAGAACATTTAAAGGGGGTCAAGAACAAATTTTATCATTTACTACTGTTGTGTTATTTTAGTGAATTTATTGTTGTATATTATGAAAGTGGTAGAAGTATGAGTGAGACCAGTAATAATATACAGCCAGTCCAGTCCTTATGATGAATGGAGTGAAGGTGTCGCTTGTAGAGTCAGACTGATATGCGATAGTACCTTCTTGCTCAATGAGGAATCAAGCAACAGGAAACTACTGCACTCCTAATTTACCTAGTTCACTGCCTAGGCTTTCAGTTGACAGTGGAATTGTTTAGGATACAACCAAACTTTGGGTTTAGTACTAATCATCACACAAACAAAATTAGACCCTACGTATTAGAAAATGAGAACTACACTTTGAAATAATAGTAACAATGAAAGAATCAAAATATGACCCTGTTTATTAATCACCCCATTATTTTATTATTTTAAATAACAATAATAATGTTTTAATCCAAAGAAACATAATCTCTACACTGACCATTAACTGACATTCTCTGTGCAATTATTGAAATTAAATTTTTGGCCAAAACTTATAACATATTTAAAAAATTTGATTTAGATGAATCCTGTTGTCTAAAAAACTGGATCAAAAGTTCCTTTAATTTCCTGAAATTATATTTTAAATTAAGATTATTTTTTTTACTAATACCAGCTAAAAAACAATGTTTTGAAGTAATTTTTTTGCACTATGGCTATACTTAAATATAAAATCACATTTATATAGGAAGTTACCAATTAAATTAAATTTTATTAAAACGTAGGGAAAATCTACCATTCGATTTATACTATTTGGTATTAGTCTGAAATTTTGATATTCGATTCAATAAATAATCCTATTTGCACACCCCTACTGAATAGGTATTATACTGTGCATATTTATATAACTTTAGGCAGAATATACCATACACAAAGTGTTTTAATGATTATGTTATGATGATAACATGCAATTCAATAATTATAAATGTTTGTATTATGAACATTAATTTGTAATGTACATTATAGCATAAAATGAAAAAACAACATAATGTCTATTTTATTAATAATATTCTAACATTTTAGAAAACATCCTAAAATATTAAATAAACCAAGGAGTGTAATATAATAAATAATGGATTAGACTTGTTTATATAAATGTTAGAATTAATGAATATAGATGATGAAATAAAGAATGTATACCTTGAAATATTGCAAATATCATCCAAAATTATTTCAAGGTATTAATTCCTGATCATTCATATCCATTAAATCTAACACTTATATATAAATATCAAAGTCTTATCTAATAATATTCCAGTTTGTTGATGGCCATGCTAGATAATAGAAATTTAAACTATCAAAGCTATGTAAACAAATTGAATAAGTCTATGCTTAGCTTTAAAAAAAATATATATATATAAAAAAAAATCAAACTTATGAATAATCTAACTTTTAAAAATTAGCATAGACCATTGAAACTTGAGAATTTAGAACTTTTTAATCCATCCATTATTTAAATGAGGCTTCAATACTTTGGTTAAAAAAAAAATATATATATATATATAATATTGTATTAAAATTTATACATTTTTCCCTATAAGATATTTGAATCAGAATACTTTATGTTAAAATATTCAACTCAGGTTAGTAAGCAAAAGTTAGTATGCCAAGATTAAAAATTCGATTAAAAATTATGAATTTGCACATGCTTAAAGTATAATGAACTACAGTATATCAATATTCCAAAAGTGAAATCAAATATTTACTTCCAGGGCTCTGGTTCAAAGTTCCCACCTGGCAATTGTTTGGATATTTTCACTCACCCGCTGATTTAGGAGTTTCTTTCTTGTCCCCCTTGACCTCTTGCAATACTCTCTTGACTGCTCCACCATTGTCACCGGACCCAGGAGTGACAGAGGAGCTTTTATCAGACAACATCTTCTCATAGTCTTCATCCTCCACCATCTCCATCAAGCCAAACTCATTCATGCGGAACTACACGATCACATGTATGGTTTTAAGAATGTTTCAACCCAAAATTTAAATAAAACTAAGACCTTTACTCTAGCAAAAGGAATTACTGTGATGGGTTGTGTTTAAATATTAATATTTTTTATTGTGTGTAGGTCATGCGTGTTAGCCTATCTTTAGTGTTAATAAACTCAGATGTTTGGTGCAGTTTTTATCTTTGATTAGTGTGGCTGACTCATTACATCATTGAATTCACTAGCTAACTTGTTTGTTTGATAGTGTAAGCATGGTACTATGTTAGTTTTTTAGCACATATAAGTTATTGCTTTGAACAAGACAAACTGTAGTTATAGTGTTATTGTTATTTTAATGGCATTGATTCGATTTGTCAAAGAAAATAGCTTTAAAACATGTAAATGGCATATTGTGACCATTGCATGTCAAACATACAGCCCAATATTGTTTGAAGTTAGTAAGCTAGTAACACTCATGTTGATGCACCTTAAAACTCTAATTTGAGGCCAATTGTGTGAGGCACATTGCCCTCAGATTTTTTACTTCACAATGTAACAACTACCATCCATAGTGTGATAGGAAAATTAATAAAACAAGGTGTAAATCAATATTTCAACTACTTAATTTGAGAGAGTGTAAAATAATTACTTTATTATTCCTAAATCCTAGTTGTTGAAGTGTACCAGAGCGCAACAATTATGTACATGACACTACAACACAACTGTGCCCCTCCCAAACAAACAAATAAACAAATACATACCTTTAGGTTGCTTCCAGGCAATGCACCAATACCATCTTTCCAGTCCAAGACTTTAATGGGATCAAAGTCATCTGTGTTTACTTTCAATGAATCGAATGGTGTGTTTGGATCTTCTTTTGGTTTAACAATTTCAATCTTCACATCGTCTTCTGGCAGATCTGTAGGAGCCTCTTCTGTGGACACCACCTTGATTAGCGTAACATCATCCTCTGACAAAGGTATCGACTCAGGTTTAACAGATGCTGGTGGACTATCATAAAATATAGCTTCAACAGCCTCTTGAAGACATCGGTTCAACTCCTGATTAAGAGTGTTCTTTTCTTCATCAACCTTCTCTGTGGATTTTCTCCTTGGTGCAGATTCTGGTGACTGTTCTGCACTGACTGTGTTGCAGGCAACACTCTTCTTGCCAGAGTCATCTTCTACTGTGGTGGGTTTTGGTGCGATGGGCACCAGGTGCGACACTTCCCTTACTGGGGTCATGGTGGTGGAATCCGGAAGGAGCTGGCCGTTGCTCTTCAGACAAGTAAGCTTTTGAGCAGCTGGGAATTTGCTTATAGGCTGCAGTGGAGGTACTTGGCCCATTGTAGCTGTAAGTGGTTTGGCTTCTCTGAGCACTACAAAGAAAATTTAGCTTGTTTTTACACTTAATATCAGGATTAGTTGCTTTAATCCTTTAGCACCAGCATTGTTAGTCACATGGTCAAATGTAGTATCTTTCTCAAAATACTGGAATCCTATTAAAGAGGAGATAGAATTTTTAACCTCAGATGTAATAGGGGTGGTTTTCCCATTTCTCTTTCCAAGCTAATGCAGGTGTATTTCCTCTACAAAACCTTCCTTATCTCTACCCCTTAAATTAAGCTGTTAAGGACCTTGGTGTTGTAACTATTTAACATAAACAAGATTAGGGATGGGTCTTTAAATCCTTCAGGACATTCAAGATTTGAGGATTCGAGACTCAAATCCTTAAACAAGTTTATACAACTTTTCATGTGAAATTTGTTTTGGAGCTCTTATATTGCTTTTTAGTGGTTCAAAACTAATAATTATAGGATGGACTTAACAACCAGACCCCAGAACAGTAATTTAACACTTAACTGAGTGTCTGAATGTTATAGTGAATGAATTATCAGAAAGAATGTTATCATTTATTTACTATTTGTATTTTCTATTTATTACTCTATTATATTTATATTTAATCTTATCTTCATAATTCTCCAAGATTTTGATTCAAAATTCGAAGGTAAATTGTAGATCCTCGTAAAATAGTGGATTCGGCCCAACTCTAATAAAAATAATAATAATTTTAAGGGTAAACTTTGGTAAAATGCGTAATGATTTGTTTGTAGAGCAGAGAGAAAACATTGGTTGCAACTAATGGCATGTGAAGTTCCTTTTTTCAATTAAAAACAAACTCCAATTCAAAAATTGCTGCCAGGAATAAAAATATAAGAGATTGCGTTTATATTTTTAAAATATATATATAAAAAAATATCAACATGAAATAGGAATGATTATTATTGAGAGAGAAAAAAACAAGCTTATTTAAAATTATGTAAAATGCCGGACAGAAAACATTAAAGACAACCATCTACGGTTAGGTACCTTGAATAATGGCGCACTGACAGGAAGAGTGGAATAGATTGTGAAGTTAATGGAGGAGAGGAAGCTGAATGTACTTGGAATGAGGGAAACAAAGTGGAGAGAGAGTGGAATGATGGAATTATGAGAAGGATATACGTTACATTGGGTGGGGATGGCAAAGAGAGGAAAAATGGGGTTGGGTTTGTAGTGAGGATAGGATGGGAAGTGGAGGTAGAGAGAATGATGATAATATGAATTATGGAGAAAGGAAAGCAATTTGAAGTACTGCAGATGTTTGCCCCTCAAGCTGGATGCAATTTGGAGGCGAAAGAAAAATTTGAAGAACTGTAAAGATACCTGGGTAAGGAAAGGCAAGTGGTAGGGCTCTGCAAGTACTCGTATTTCGATCTCGAACTCAAGCTTGTCGCTTAAGCTTGAGCTCGAGAGTTTTGTAGGCTCGTCATTTTCGAGCTTCCACTGGATGTAATGAATGAATTTTTAAAACGCAATAGTAAGCATTGTCTATTTAATTGAGCTATCAGCATTTTCACTTATAAATCATTCGTTTACTTAACAAATTATTAAAAATTAATTTCAATTTTCACATTAATGACTTTATAGAGCTTTAAAAACACTTTCGACCCGTAAATTTATGCAATATTGTCGTCCATTTTGAATTATACTTGATTGAAGTTGTTTTCTTGTATTGTCATGACAAAGCAATGAAAATAAAATTAGCTAAGAAGATTACTAAATATTTGAATGATGCTTTTTACTATTTTTACCTGGTCCCTTTCTAAAATAATAATTTATGTTAAATTAAAAATGTAATATCAAAAATATGTTTTATTAAATGTTTAATATGTTTAGCTAGAAAACTAGCGCTAGTTTAGTTACTATTTAGTTATAGAATTGTTGGTTAACGTGTTTAAAATCAATGTTGCTCTTATTTATTACAATACATATTTTACCAAACTTATCACATTTATATTAAAAAAAGCACTTATTATTTCATATTGCTTGCTAGAAATATTATATTTAATTATAAAGCATGAGCATCAACTTTTATAAGCATTAGAAATTAGATTGAAGTAAATTTCTCAATAAAATAATGTTGAACGAGAGCCTGTACAACGTGCATGTGCAACTGCGCATAGAGGAATGGAAATGGAACAGAAGATGTGATCAAGGATGATTATTATTATTATTATTATTATTATTATTATTATTATTATTATTATTATTATTATTATTATTATTAGCACCGCGTCTTACTACCCATTCGGGTTATACGCACTTACGCTAATGTGTAATGGTAGGGTGATTGTGAGATGAAATGAAGGACCTACAGTTTAACGTGGAATCCGAACCACGGTGGAGGCCTGGCATTCCCCACATTCACAAGATAAGGATGATTACACTAAGGAATAATAAACGAAATATGCAACACTTCAAATTTCCAATTGTTTATGATTCTTACGTTTTTTATACAGGAAATTAAGTTACTGAAGCATATTTTGGGGGAAATAGTAGTTTATTAAAACGTCAATTTTATCAACTTTTTATCAAAACAAAATAGAAACACTGTACAATAATGTAAAGTAAGTTATAGTGAATGAAGCCAACATGAAAGGATAATTAGGTTTGGCCTAGATATAAACAAACACAGTTCTCTATTATTTCTTCTTACACTTTTACACTTCCCACTTCTTCAAACTTCCACAGTTGCACATTGTTTTGAATTTTCGGAAATATTTATTTTTCATATGAAGAGACATTAATGAAAAAGTCATATTCCCGAAAATTCAAACTAATGTGCAACTGTGGAAGTTTGAAGAAGTGGAAAGTGTAAAATTTTAAGAAAGTATGAAGAGAGAAGTGTGTTTGTTTGTATCTAAGCCTAACCTAACTATCTTTTCAGGTTGGCTTCCTTCACTATCACTTACTTTAAATCACTGTGCAGTGTTTCTACACTGTCGTGTAATACATTTTCAAGCCATTTAATTAACTTTGTTTTATAATTGTTAGTGTAATTTTAATGTTCTTAAATTATTATTATTAACAATGGTCTTACTACCTGTTCGCGTAATACACACTTACACTTATGAGTAATGGTAGGGCGATTGTGAAATGAAATGTAGGACCTACGGTTTAACGTGGAATCCGAACCACAGTGGAGGCCAGGCATTAAATGTCCTTAAAGATATGAATGTCAAAACCATTTTAATTATTTGTTTTTTTGTTAGATTTTTATTTGAATGTTCTTGTTTTTTAAATTATGTTTTATAGGTGTTATTTCTAATTTAAAAACCGATATTTCCATTATTTAACCTTTTTATTTTTTCAAAAGTATTTACTGTTTATAAATAAAAATGTCATTCGTATTTTAAGAACATGTGTTTTAATATACTTTTTAACATTTTAAAATCATGACTAGGCCTATACTCGAACTTGGGAGCTTTTAGAAATACTCGACTGGAATGAAAAAACCCAAGCTCACAGACCCCTAGTTTAAGGACAAGTGATTCAATGCTTTTGGCAGCACAGATGAAGCATTTACATTCATTAATATAATAGTGGACAATAATAAGAAAGGTGTGACAAGAAATGTAGAAATTTAGTAAAGAGGATAGTAAAAAAATGGGGTTTTTTAGAAGAGAATGCTGAAAACACTAAATATATGATCAAATAAAGATCACAGATCGGGAACAATAATTTAGAAACTACTTCAAGTAACATATCATTTGACAGGGTTAATGAAATATTTAGGAACAATTTTAACAAGCAATAGCGATATTATATCGGTAATTAGGAAATTAATAATCGGGAAATGCATTCTAATACTCTGTCACTGAGTTGTTGACATCTCGCCTGCTGTCAAGGAATGAAATTACTGGGGAGTGGAGGAGGTTAGATATTGATGAGTTACACACCTAGTGCTCATCACAAGACATTGTTAGGATAATCAAGTCTCATATATTACGGTGGTAAGGACATGCAGAGTGAGTGGGAGAATATAGAACCGTGTTTAGAGTATTGACTGGCAAACCCAATGAGAAGACCTAGACACATGTGGGAATACCACATGAGAATGGACCTGAAAGAGATAGGGTGTAACAAGGGGGACTGGAAAGAGCTAGCTCAAGATAAGAGTAGGTGTCATACTTTTGAAGTGTGGCAAAAAAAACTTTCCAGATCCTAACGCCATAAAGTAAGTAAGTAAATACTATGCATTATTAGTCTGGAATCAGGTTGCTAAGTTTGACTTAAATGTCAATTATCCTTTAATATATTAGGATTTTAATGGACTCGTTTATAATTAAAACCTTAACGTGCAGAGTATACACTACTTTTTAACAAAACTATTTCCCGATATGGCTTCATTAAATTCTTACCTGTGACTGCTGTTTTGCCCTCGGCAGTGGTGATCTGCCCATTGGATATTTTGAGGTTGATGATGTTTTTATTGGCGGTGGTTTGGCTGGACAAACTGACGGGAACCAAAAGGCTGGTCACTTTGTTCTGATGAGAGCCTGTGGTGATGGTAGAAGCTGGAGTAGGGGTTCGTTGGGGCAACATTGGTGTCAGGACAAGCTTCTGACTTGGGGCAGGAATAATTTTGGACGGCAGCTGACCATTGGGCAAAACAAGCTGAGAGCTTTCACCAGACTTGGTCATGCCAGGCTGAAATATAGAAATAATTGTATTATCATCATTATTATTATTGTTATTATTAATATTATTCCTCTCAAACCAGAACAGCACCTTTTTTTGTAACTAAAATCTTTACTCGCCTATTAATTAAACATACTAGGTTTTAAAAAAGATTATCCATGACTGTTTGGTAGACCATCAACAATTCTAAGGAAAAAAAAATATATTAGGTTAATAAAACCACAGCACCCACAATTTTGCTTCAAACTTTTATGCAAGCACAATGTTTTATCAAGCCCTTTATTTTATTTTTATTTTTTTTTCTTCTAAAAATAATACTTCAGAGATATGTGTGAAACTGGCTAGCTTGGTTAAACAAAGCATGGACTAGTACTGTAAGAATGCTATAGGAAGGAGTATTTAGAAAATACAAACTTTTTTGTGGTCAACATTGATAACATTTTATAATAATATTAATATTATTATTTTATAGGCATTGATACCACCTATCACTCTAACACCTTAGCTTAGTCGGTAGTGTGTCTGTCTACTGAGCAAAGGGTCCCGAGTTTAATTCCCAGCATGGCCCAAAACTTTATCACTGGTGAAATGTGAGTTTACCCTTTCACAGTGATGAATTAACAGCTGGAGACTGGATGTTGTGTCTGTCCTAGTCTTAAATTATATTGTAAGGCATATAAAACTACGACAGGCTTAGCAAGCCGTTAGTGGGAAATAAATGGTTTGAATTAAAAACCGACTCAGGTCACAGGCTGAAAACAGTGATGGATGTAAAAGTAAATGGAAAAGGGTAACATATAAAGAAATGATCACAATATGGCTTAGTACAATTAGACACCCTTAATTTTCCAAGTTTTGCGGACTAAAAATTATGCATTTTTACAGTATTTTATATCCCAATCAATAAAAATAATTTAATTTTCACTGGTTTTTAAAAATTAAATTCTTTATACAAGAGTTATTAAAGACAAATATGTCCAAGATTTCCCACACTTTGATTAATTGTCGAGTTTGCACTTGGTTAGGCTTCTATTCTTAGTATTTAAATCTTACTGAAAAAATATTTGATAATTCCAGAGACTTTTTAAAATGTTCATGTTTTCTCAATGACTTTTTCCATATTTTCTAGATGTGTATGAAGCAGAGTTGGGTCAAATCGACTATATAATGAATCTGAATCTTCAATATACCTTCAAATCCCAAATATAAAATCCAAATCCAAATCTGAATCATAGAAAAAATTATTAATATGAGAGGAAATATATAGAATTAGGTATGAACCCTTGAATTCTTTAAATTCTTAAGGATATTAGATATTCAAGGATTCGATAAAATTTCGAATTAGAGACCCAAATCCCTTAAAAGAAAAACAAAAGAAAAATCAATTTCAAAAATGAAATTTGTTTTAGAGCTCTATAATATTGCTTCAGTTAAGTTCTTAACCACCAATAAGCAATAATGGCATTAAAGATCTAAAACAGATTTCATTTGATAAAAAAATTGAGTTTTTTTTAGTTATTTTTTAAAGATTTGTGTCTCAGACTCGAATTTTTCCCAAATCCTCAAATCTTGAATATTCTTAAGAATTCAAGGGTCCCAATATCCTAATATCAACCTTAATCAAACATTATTTTAAAAGTGAATATATTTTACCAAGGACATACTTTTAATAGTGTTCCCAAATAAGCAAAAGTATGTTTGCTGATGGCGGTGGTAGGCCCCGAGGAAGTCTGGTTGACAGGACGCTGTATCACAATATGGGGCTGAGAGACCAGAGGCTTGACACTCCCTGTTATAGTGCTCGTGGGAACAGAGGTTGCTATATTAGAGCTAACCAGCTTTGAGCCTATTGGCAGGAACTGATGTGTCGCGTTGGTTGACATTATGGTTGGTCGCAAGGTACTTATCACCTGGGAAGTGAAGTAGAGTTAGTGTTCATAAGTCCTTGAACTGATAAACAAGTAAACTGATCTCAAGTATGGGCATAGGAAATATATTAAAATTAGAGATGGGTCAAATCCAATATTTTGCAAATCTTAATCTCCATTATACCTTTGTATCTCAAATATTATATCCGAATCTTGGAAAAATTTAGAACATAAGAGGAAATATAAATATTAGATAATAGAAAATAGATTTAGTAACTAAATGTTAGATTCTTATAATCCATTCATTATAATATCCATACATTCAGTTAAGTGTTAAATTATTGATATGAGATCTGGTACTAAGATCATCTTATAATTTTATTTAATGCAGTATTAAAGCGCCAAAACAAATTTCAGTTGAAAATTTTAAAATAAAATTATTATTTTAAGAATTTGAGTCTTGAATCTGAGATTTTCTTGAATCCTCGAATCTTGAATATCCTTAGGGATTTGAGTATGTTGGTTGGTTCTAAAATATCAAGTCAAAACAAACTACCTTCCCTTATAAACACACTTTAAAATCAAAAAAGGATTGTGTTGAAACAGTTTTATATATATTAGATTGTCATCCCCAACTGCGACTTCGGGTTGAGTGGGTTGCATCAATCGAAGTGCAGTCTCCTGGTGACGCTTGTGGCTAGGCACCGGTCCCGTGGGTCTAGTGGATGGGGGTAAGGAAGGGAGTCCCGGCAATACGGGTGTCGTGGTGGGCGGTAGAACGGAGTCCCGGCAACATGAGTCGCGGTGGGAGGTAGGATAGAGTCCCGGCAATGTGAGTCGCGGTGGGAGGTAGGATAGAGTCCCAGCAACATGAGTCGCGGTGGGAGGTAGGATAGAGTCCCGGCAACGTGAGTCGCGGCGGGAGGTAGGAACAGTGAAAGGAGAGGGAGTCCAAACAAAATTGCTCTTTCAAATATGACATTTTATTTGCTCTTTTGTATCGATGGTTCGCCAGAGTGAGTCACCACTGAATCGGCTCTAGATTTCACCAAGTAATATACCCTCCGCTGCTGCCTGGCCTTGTCCAATGAGAGAAAAGGGAGCTTCCCATTGGTGCGGGAAAACATGAGTGATAATCTCTTTCGCGCTGACTACAGTGGGGAAAGTGTCACGGACGGCTCAGAGAATATAGACTGTGGGGCAGTCCAGGCAGTGGGGAGGGTGGTTGGAGCGGCTTGTTCAAGTACAGAGGAAAGATACAAGGGCCGACTGAACAGTGAGGCACAACAAGATTAATTTACACTAAATTGAAAGGAATGGTAATGTCCAAAATTGTATTTTCTACAAACTGAAGGATATCATCAAAGAATGTGAACCCCTATTATTTTTAATGGTTAGGCACGATTAAAACATTATTTAGTATTTAAAATCAAATCCAAAATCTAATCTTGAATAAACAGTAAAATAGTAAATAATTGTAATGTGATGATTATTTAAAAATGGTACATTTTTATTATTGGTATGCTCAACACCAAGGTTATTAATCACTTAGTTTAAGGGATAAGGATGGTGAGGGCACCTCATTTAAGAGGATGGAAAAAAAAAAACTTAATAAATCACATGTGGAAAACTATTCCCAGTGTACCTGGCTGAGAATCAAACCTCAGGTTCCTTATCATCAGCAGTCCTGTTTATTAAGTATATTACACCTTGGACCATGCAACACTCACTGTACATAAATATAAAATACATTTCTAGATAATTAAAGTTATTTTTACCACTGGAAAGTAATTTTAATATTAAAATAGTTTGTTGCCATTTCTATTCTTTTAAACACACATAAGAAAAATGGTTAACATTTTCTTTTACGAGTAGAGTTGTCCATTACCTGTGCCCCTGTTGCACTTCTGGCAAGTGTGTTGGTGGAACCGCTTCCCCCCACCCTCATGGTAGATGAAGGCCCCTGTATGTAAAGCACAGGGAGCATGCGAGTGGCAGCTGACTGCTGCTGGATGCTGACGGGAGTCATTGTTGGCTGCAACTTTACCCCCGCCAGCTCACCTCCTCCAGGAAAAGTAGACACATTCATACTTTTCCCTGGACTATATTAATCTTGTATACTTCTTCACTGAAAGTAAATATCTATACAATTACTGAATATGTTTAATATATTGTATCACAGGAAACTTTTTGAAAGTGCGTTTACTATATAGTAAAAATGTGTACTTATTGAGCTGTCCTTTTATCTCAGATTCATGAACATGTTTTTTTTTTTATTTCCTGTATTTAACATAAACTTTCTATACACAGCCTTTACAAAATAATTAAACCTATGGCAACAACATTCAACATTAAATGTTTCACCTGTAATTATTCGACCGTGAATTAGGAGAATATGAGTGTTTGAATTCTGGCTTGGTGTAATCAGAATGATATTTTACATCTGTGGCTTTCAATCCCCTCCCATTATAATGTTGGTGCAATTCCATTAAATTCACCTTTCTCATGCCGAAGACTTAATTTAGCATAAGTTGTAGACAACAATAACAGGCAGCAAATTACAGTGTAAATTTTTGACAGCCTCTGGAATCAAACCAGAGTCTTCTAGACATATAGTAAACCTCCATAGACACTTGATTATAAAGACAGGCGAGTGTCGGGGTCAAAATCCAAAGACCGTAAGACCTGAAACTTTGCATGTATTCTAAAATATCCTTGGTGTTTACACATGAAAGGCATTCTTTAGAATTTGCCTTGAAGGGTCTTATTATGACCAATATTTGATCTTTTACTAAATCTTTACCATAAAATATAGTAAATAACTTATATATAGGAAGTTATTTTAGTTAACAAACAGCTTTTAGACAATGAAATGACTATATATAGCATATTTATTCTATAGCACTGGTTTGAACTATTGATAATTCCTTTTAATGAGTGGTTTGTGAGGACTTCTATTTTAAACTGGGAATGGAAATGGCAAGAGGTGGGAGGGGATAGGGAGTAATTAAGTAAATAATAAATGGAGTAGATAAAAAAAATGAATTAAGCATGGGAGTGTCTCACCACTACTATTTGTAATAGTAATGAAACTCGCTTCAGTCGCCACATGGTCTAACGCTCTATTCTCGCAGTGACTAGACTGCCGATGATGGTGAGATCGACGTTTGAATCTCAGTCAGGTGTACCAAGGGTGGTTTTTACAAAATGGTTTTCCACTCGCCCTCCATGCAAATGTAAGTACACTTCCTATAAATATAATCTTCTTAATCCCTAAAACCATTAGCATAATTAGTACATAAGCAGTTAGTAAGATGCAGTGTAAAAAAAATTGTAATGGAAATGGTAATTTAAGTTGGATAGAGTAGAGTTGAGGAAAACACAGAATGTAAACTATCTCGGAAGTGTGATTGAGGCGAAGCTTTAATCAGAAGAGGGTAGCAGGGAGAATTGTTCTACAGGTGTGCAAGAGAAGTGCTGTATGGGCCATACTTTGTACTCATTGTCACATATTGAAGTTTGTGAGCTGTCACAAGGAAAAACAGGATAAGGAATGAAGTTATCCGGGAAATAGTGGGAGTACAAGGAGTACATGAGAATGCAAGATTGAGATGATATGGACATGGAAAAAAAAAAAGGATCAAAGATAATGATGGAAATAAAATATGTAGGGAAAATATGGCAAGAGAGGCCAAGAAAGAGATGGAAGGAGCAGATAAAAACAAAGTGTGCAAGTAAGAGGAGAAACTGACCCAACCACAGGCTGGAATCTGTTGATGAGTAGCAATGAAAAAGCTTTTGAAAGCTTGACATACATATTTTACTCAAGGCCAGATTTACATGAATACTTTTAAGTTGCCATTTGGTAAATAAAAAAATATATTCAGTCTATTTATCAGGTATTTTTAATAATATATGATGGGTGGTAAATTTATAAAAACACTTTAGCCTTTCATTCATTATTTTATTTATTCAGGTTTGTATTAAGTTATTAAATCCAACCTGCCTCAGTGGTGTAATTGGCTAACGCGTTAGTCGTGTTGAGCTCAACTGCTGAGGACGGGGAGATTGAGGTTCGAATCTCAGTCGGGTGAACTGGGGGTGGTTTTTCCTAAGTGGTTTTCCACTCTCCCTCAAGGCAAATGCGGGTTCACTTCCTCTAATTCAACCTTTCAAATTCCTAATCCATTAGCGTAATTAGTACTTAAAGCATATAACCCGAACGAGTAGTAAGACGCGGTTCTAATATTATTTTTATTAAATCTAAACTGAGCCTAACTAAAGTGTTGGTATCATTTATGGTACCAATAAACTGTGAGGACAAGGGTGTAGTATTTATTAAATATAGTTACAACAAGAGTGACTAAACCACAGCTTCAGAGAAGTGTTCAAAGTTTAGTATTGTACTGGTAAAAAAAATAAAAATTAAGTGGCCCACATCTGATTCCAGGAAGATAAAATTCCAGCTTATGGCTGTGCATATTCCTAACATTATGAATGTGTATACAGAGTACCAATATGAATAAAATAAAACATTATAGACTCTTCCTGTGATATAGAAGGAAGGAATGAGGGTATCTACCAGTTATAAGAGTTATGTACTAAAACCGCTTTAATATAGTACGATACTAAAATGTCATGTCAAGTGATATGCATCTGTCACTTTGATAGATATTAGTGATATTGATACAATAATAGTAATATACTGGAGTAAAGACTAAAAAATGTTGATTACAAAAACATGTATTTGTATTTTCTAAATCACTTTTCTCATAGTGTTCTTTCTTACTTTAAATATGACAGTGGGGCTCTCTTTCCTCCAAAAGAAAAGAATTACATTTGTGAAAACAGCCACTGGTAGTTTAACCCTAGTGACAGCATAATTATAGCCATTAGAGAGCTGACTAAAGAATTTAAAAAGTGTAACCTTTAGTTGATAATGTAAAGCTAAGAAAATAGTGCACTTATCTAAGTGCCAGAATAAAATTTAAAAAAAAAAGCTTGGGGGTAGGAGCGAGCGAATTTCATCTTTTCCATTCCAAGCAAAGCCAAATCAAAAATATGGAATATTTGAAATTTCCAGGAAACTACAACAGAGGTGATCATAATAAACTAAGTACAGTGAGCTGTTAAAGTTTGCCTTACCTCAGTAATTTATATGCTCACAAATTAAAGATGAAATCTTTCTTGAGAAAAATAAGTACGGTACCTAAGAGTTAATCTATAGACATATTTTAACAAATTCTTTAGCATTTTGATATGAGGTTAAATTATGTCATCAAAATTTTAACAACATTTAAGTAGGTCTGGTACAGAAATAGAACTATGGGGATGGGTCTAAAACACAAACTATTTATCGTATTTTTGTAAAAAAAAATCTCAAAATAACACAAGTCATCGCTATAAATTACATTTGTCACATAAAAGAGTAGAAAAGTTAAGATATTTTGCTTTAATAATAAAATAATTAATTAATGAGCCGACTAAAACAATCTAGGTCTACCTTTATTGTATTCAGGCCATGTTGGTTACATCTTTCAAGAATTTATGCTTCAACAAATTTACATGAAAATAACTAACGTAGACCTTAATTTTTAAATCCACAGGCTATGTGTACCCATCCAAACTTGTATTAACATTTAATTTTGTCTAAGGTGTCAACTCTCGTATTAGATTGGACTGCTGATGACGGGGAGATCGAGGTTCAAATCCCGGATGGGTTTATTGAGGGTGGTTTTTCTTAAATGTTTTCCCAGTTTCCTTCCTCACAAATGTGGGTAGATAACATCTTAAATGCTCCCTTCCTCATCACTACATCATTAGAGTAATTATTATACATGCATAATAACCTGAACAGATAGTAAGACACGGCGATAAAAAAATCGGTTAGGTTATAGGTTGGGTTGGTTTGTAATTCGGATTATTTTAAACAAACTATTATTAATAAAATATGTTTTTGTGTACAAGATAATAGTTTATATGCTAGCCTATGAATTACAAACTAATCCAGCCTAACTTAACATGTTTGATAAAATTAAACATCATGGTACTTTAAAATGTGATGGGTTTATAATATATAAACCTAGCCTACATTTATTTATGTAAAAATGTATGCTGATTTGCAACATGAAATGTTTCAATACACTCTGAGGATTCTGGCTGAATGATACCATTTAAAATGGGTTCAGTTAAGTTTTTAAATTTGAACTTTTTACCTTTTATGTGTCAAATGTTATTTAAAACATTATATAGTAGTGTCAGGCCTATTTCTTGAACCATAAAGTGCATTTAAGTGTTAGCCTGGGCAATAAAGTGAAAAGACCAACACTCGTGAAAACCAGAGTTTAAATTTGAAATTATCAATAGTTTACGATACTGTAGCTAAAGACGTATTTTGAAGGCTAAATAAAAGAAACCTCAAAAAACACATATGAAATTGTTTTATAATAAAATGGCATTTATTTTAAAAGATTAAACCAAAGATTTTTCATTCTATGGTTCAGATCTGTATTCTTAACATTTTCCTATTTATGACCACAACATTATACAAACATTGTCAAGGCTATAATTATTTATAAAAATGAGTAATTTCTTTTCTAAAGCTTATCATGACTATAGCCAATCAAACAAAATATAGTTTTAAATATAATTCTTTTTCACAAAACTTTTTTATTGAAAGATCAGTAACTTAGGTGAGCACAGCATTTTTACAAATATTTCACAAGGCATAAGGCTAAAACCATAAATTTCAAAATATTACTGGATCCAAGCTTCATGGAAATGTTAATGCATGTTTAAAGACTAGTGTATAAACAGGGGTCGCTAGTTTTTAAATAAGTTTAGTTTAAACATATATTAGATTCAATATAAAGTATGCGCCTTCCCACAAGTAATTATGACACTTATTGCACGTCTCATAAAGAGTAAAAAAAAAGTTTCTCATTAGGCCTAGGCTACTTTAAAATAAATAAGCAAAGTGTTGAAGCCTAGTGGTATAACTTTCTTAGATTTGACCGTGAAGAGTTGGTTAGATCCTCTCTCCAGATATGTTGGTACATTTCCTCAAAATTTGCTCTTTTCACTGTGTCTTTAGATTACTTGATTTAAGTTGGGAATAACCCATTAGGGAGATTAGCACTAAAATTACGAAACTAAGGGTGTAATTTATTGGAGATATTCCACAATTATTTTTAAATATTGCTTTAGGTTTATTTCTAAGAGGAAGTTAATGGTATAATCAAGAATATAATGTGTAGGCCTACAGTAATCAAATCACAAGACATTTTGCTAAAAAAAATAATCTGTTACTTTGATAAGTTGAATTAAGTTAACTTATACTAGTACCATTTTATTTTTATTTAAGGTAAAATTATTATTCATATAGCAAACTAAAAGTTTAAGTTAATAGTTTAGATAAATACATTTTTGTTTATAGATATAATTGAATAACAATATCAGACAACATTTTAGAATTTTATTTCAATAAACACATTTATTAAAGCTTTAAAATTAATTATTACACTATGGGTGCATTTTTTTAGCATACAATTATTCACTGCTCTATTATTTGAAAATCAAACAAGATAATTTTCAAAATTGTTCTTATAATGATTTTATTTTCAGGAACTATGCTAAATTGTATAGCTATTATAATGAATTTATAAAAATGAGTAATTTATTTTCTAAAGCTTATGATTATAGCCAATCAAACAAAATATAGTTTTAAATAGAATTCTTTTTCACAAAACTTTTTTAATGAAAGATCAGTAACTTAGGTGAGCACAGCATTTTTACAAATATTTCACAAGGCATAAGGCTAAAACCATCAATTTCAAAATATTACTGGATCCAAGCTTCATGGTAATGTTGATGCATGTTTAAAGACTAGTGTATAAACAGGGGTCGCTAGTTTTTAAATAAGTTTAGTTTAAACATATATTAGATTCAATATAAAGTATGCGCCTTCCCACAAGTAATTATGACACTTGTACATTTGCAGATATATTTGTATTGTATGATCGAGGGAATTAAAAACCGGTGTATTATTAAAGTTCAAACTTATTTCTATTCGACAACAATGTTTGTCAACATTTATGTGATAGATTAAATAAGCTATGGAATTTTCAAATATCAGAAAAACGTACCTGCACTACACGGTTGCTCTAATGACCACAATTTCGTCGCAAATTAACTTTGACTATAAAAATTCACTCACTTCAAAATACTCAAATAAAATTTAGAAAAAAAAAATCTATGTTATAAAGGTGAATAAATTCCATGGTTTATTGTCAAACAGTTATTGACATATGATATAATAAATAGTTATTTAAGTTATAATATTTTACCTTCTTTAGACCGCGGTGCCAGAGACAAGCTCAAGCTCCGCCTCTATGAATATAAAGAAGGCGGTGAGTGTGTATGTGACGTCAGATATTAAATATAATACATTATATTTTATTCTGCTTCATAACTATAATTTTCAATAGGATTAATAGATAGCTTGATTTCCTTAGTTACATCCAAAGAGTTTAAGGGGTGTCGGACTCTAAAATACTGAAAAAAAAATATTTTTAGCAAGTTTTTGTCCTATAAAATTTTCTCTTCCAAATAGTATATTGCAATCTATGATTGCTAAACTTATAATGTATCTTTAAATTGTTATAAGTTATTTAAGCAGAAAAAATTAAAATTTATAAAACTATCAAAAATATTAATATTTTTATACCTATGTTCACGTCACCTGCATCAAGCAGTTATATGTGTATTTTCCTGCTTTTTTTTTTTTGCGTTCGACTCGTGGGAGCAGGTCCACCCCAGACTGTTCGCGATCGCAACTGTAACCATGGCAGGAATAGCTGCCTTTTCAGTTCCATCTCTCAAGTGGGAGTGAGTGTGGCAGGTTTGTAACTGGAAAAGAAGAAGGAGTTAGTGTGCCAACATGAATAATAGACTTCACATAAAAACCTGAATTGATTTAACAAAATTGACCAATTTTGAGTTACTATAAAAAAAATGATTGCACGCATCGTGACAGACAATGAAATAAATGTGGTCATGAATGAAATAGCCAATCCAGTTACTTTTATTACAAATGGTATGAAATAATTAATTTACTAAAGTAACTAATCAGCCCTAGGTACTTACGCCTGACACCCAATCTAGCTTAAATTATTGTCAATGGAGATATTTTATTTCCACCTACACCTGGTCTTCCAAAGTGTCTTTTTCACCTCCCTTGAAAAGATATAGGCCCAACAAAAGTCTTAGAGCCACTTAGCTGTAAACTTTTTTCACAAATGTTTTTTAAACATGTGTTTTCAAACATAACTTTTTTTTACCATACAGAATATTTATGGTCACAAAAAGTAGTGTATTGAATGTTAAAAAAAACAACTAGTGGACATAACGCAAATTGCAGACTTCAGTTGCAAGTTAAATAATAATAAAAACAATCACTCCTAAAAATAAGATTTAAAATAGTCTCGGACGGTTACAAATAGCTCGAATCAGTGGTTGCATGATCTAATTATCTACTTTGTCTACACAAGTGGTGGGTGAAAGGTCATTTTTCAAAGTTAAATATTTAAAAAATATAGGCCTACTCCCAGATATTGTTTAATAATTTTGAAGCATTTTCATTCATGGCCGTAAAAGAGTAGAAACTGTTGTTTTAAGTGGACTGAATAGTGACGTAATCATCATTAATTTTTGGTATATCAGATGTACTCGTCACATGAGTTCTCAAAAGTCGACACGAACAATAGCTCTGTTCGTGTTGACTTTTGAGAACAGTCCTACTCATGTGACGAGTACAGTTGTGCGTTAACTGGGATCAGAAGGAACAAGCGGTTCTCTATGAGGTGATGCAAACAGCTTTTTAATGATTTCCATTTTCTGTTTTATGATGGTGGAATCAAACGTTCTTGATTATCAGATAAACCATTTGTTTTGTACCTTCATAACTAAACTTTTGGTAATTTAAATGTTTGATTAGTATCACTGTAACATCAATTATTAGGATTGGAAGAAAAGAAAATATAGTTATTTGTTCATTGGATCTGTGTAAAATAGTATATTAGTAAATAAATAATTGCTGTGTTAGAAAATAATATAATTAATTTTAGTGAGAGTGGATTGTTTTATTTTTGTAATAATGCCTAGAAGTAAAAAGGTTTTTAAAACTAAAAGATATGTGTGCATCACAAAAATTATTCCAATTGAAAACACTTCCTCACCTAAGATTGAGTGTGAATCTAAGAAGTTGAATAATGTTTCAGAAAACTGTGACAAATAATTATCAATTTATGAAATAATAGATTTATCTCTCTTTAGGGAAGCTCTAAAATTGGCTGTGGTTTCTCAACAATGTAAAAATTTGATTTCTATTTCTGTAACTAAAAGGAATGAAATTGCTTGGTTAATAATAATTTCCTGCAGTATCTGTGATTGCAGTTCTAATTTTTCTAATTAAAAACGTGTATTTTGGTCTAAATTGGGAAACAAATTTGCCATCAATTTGAGAATGGTTTATGGACTTCGTGCAATTAGTAAATGTAAATATGCTGGCGATACATTATGTGGCATTTTGAGCTTACCTAAGCCCCTTACCAAATTTTGGCAAATACATTCATATACTAGGCTCAGTTGTGGAGGACGTGTGCGTGAAAATAATGCGAAATGCATTATTCTGCCTCACTAAAAAAATGCATAGATGATAGCTTCGGCTATCTGATTCATTAATATATGCAATCCCGTACAATTATAATATAATTGTCAATTGGCTGCAATCATGNGTGTATAAGCTGACGACTTCCGCACGTCCATCATAGACTCTGCCTTAAAATATGAGTGAAGAATGACCATGACCACGGGACGAATCCTGGATAACTCAGTGGTAAGAGCATTGGCGTTCTAAGCCGAAGGTCCCGGGTTCGATTCCCGTGTCCAGGTGTCATTTTTCAATTTTCAGAATATGATATCTAAGAGGTGCTAGCATCACTTAAATGCATAGATGATAGCTTCGGCTATCTGATTCATTTATTTCATTTGTTTGAATGACAAACTTTGTATAGTTGCTATACCGCCTCCCTCTCTCTTTCACTCTATTTAGTTACGGTTACAATATACTAAAAAAGAGGGAGGTGATCTCTAAAGGAAATAATTATATGAAATATAAAAAGATTTTCAAGTTAATGAAATATTGGAATTCTATTCAATGTAACAATGAGTATTAAAACAACATGCCAAACTAGCATGCATGGTCATACATGTCTTACTGAAGTGTGTCGAAAAACAAATAAATCTTAACAATTTATTACATGCGCAGTGCGTTTAGAAAAAATTTAACTTGTCTAGAAGAGACAAATGGAATAAACAAAATAGTTGCCATTATTTTAAGAAACTTTTCTAAATGATATACAAATTTCTAATTCACTGCATTGAATTAAAATCAAATGAAATCAAAAGGATCAAAAGTTTGAATTACTAAATATTACAAAAAATTACAAAGAACTTAATGAACCTCTTTTAAAAGGTTTAAAAGGCTTCGGATTCACACCAGTGAATAGACTAAAAAGTTTTAAATTTATGGAATAAATTTAAATCTAAATATTGCACCAGATATTAACTTTAAATTTTAATTGCTAAAAATTATACAAGATCACAAAGAGCTTGATGAGCCTCTTTTAAATGGTCACAAAGCGTCAGATTCACACCAGTGAATAAAGACAAAATTGTTTAAAATTTATGAAATAAATTTAAATGCCGCATCCTAAAAATTATACAAAATCACAAAGATCTTAATGAGTCTTTTTAAATGGTTTACAAAACGATAGATACACACCAGTGAATATAGATAAAACAGTTTTAAATTTATGAAATGAATTTAAATTTATATATCGCATCAGATATTTACGTTAAAGCACAAAGGCTTGACTTCCCAACTAAACTCAAACCTCCAAGGGACAATTACCCTCGTCACTTTTAAAGAACTAAGACAAAATTCTCACATTTAAATATTTAGGGTAAAACTAGAAAAAAATTTGCCTAAAAGAAACAGCCAATATTAAAGTCAAAACTCATATTAAATCACAAAAATAAGTTACTTTAACATTAACTTCAAACCAAATAAATCTTCAAAGTAACCAACAAATGAAACATTATTAATTTAAAGAATTTAAATTACTGATAACCACACAAGCAAAAATGTAATATTTAACCTAAATATTGCAAAACATAAAAAGAACCAAAAATTGTGGCTAAATTCTTAAACCAAGAAAATACGATACTATCGCCAAAGTGGCAACAGGAAGCATTAAGTGCTCCATAACAGAATTTACATTTAAAATTAAAATATTTAGCAAAACATTACCGATGCCTGCACTGACCGATTTTCATTTATAATAAAAATAAACCAAAGTATTTAAGAAAATCAAACCCATCGCAGCAATTTAAATTTTATAGATTTAAACAACGATATTATAAGCCATCCTGGCTAGATAACGTCCTTGTCCCCAACAGGACTTCTCGTGGAAGTGGCCAAAATAATAGTCTATGAGACTGTCTGTGTTCCCTCGTTATATAGGTCTACTTGAAAGGGAGGGAAAGTGAGATTTCTCCTTTACAATTACGTCATCTGCAAACATCCGGTCACGTAGGCCGGTTTGTTGTCTCGAACATCTGCCGCTGCTTTTGACTCACAACGCGAGCCGGTGTAGAGCTATGCTTGTTTTAGTTATGTACGCCAAACCAGGTGTCCAACATATGAGTGGTCTTCTATGTAGTACCGTGCTTGCCAATTAGGGCATTGCTGGCTATTTTCGTTGAAACATCAGGGGCCTGCACAATTGTCTCGTGGTTTGAATTTCTCTTAATTCTAGCATTTGTGGTGCGCAGGCTAGACTTATACGTCACTCTACTTCAGGCAGATATACGCGTGAGTATAGACCTATATACAAATAGTAGAATCGTGATGTTTAATAATGCTGGAAGTCTATGAGTATAAGAATATTTGGGTTAATATTTAAACTGGCAGGTTCTGTTGGTATTTCTATTACAAGATGTCTATGAATATTATCTTGTTTAGGGGCGGGTAGTAACATTGTCATATTAGCTGTCCACGCTGTTACATTGCCATAGTAAGTTCAAACGATCACGTAGGATATAGGCTTGTAGAAAGTATTATTATATTGCAATCTTTTTTAAAAAAGTTGGCTCATATCGTGTAAATACTTTCGGAAACCATATTATAGTGAATGGTCGATAACTATAGTGAAACAAACTAGCTAAAAACTATATTACATTTCTAATTATGTTTATGTTTGTTTGGTAAGGGGTAATAATAATTGATAGTAAGGGTGTATCTTTTTTTCTATTCCCTTCTCCTATTTTATATACTACTTTTCTTCTATTATAACAACATGTTTCGATGATTTTTCACTATCATCAAGTCTGAGGAAAACCAATGTTATCTCAAATAATTTTATAAAATTGTGGATTTAAAAAATTAAACATTAGAAATTGAAATAGTTAATAGAAACTATAATGTCATATAAAAAAGAATAAGTAGATAATCATTTAAATAAACAAGCCTATAAATACTTTATTTGTATTAAAGATGATTGATTTTACTTCATACTATTAGAAAGTTTGTAAAAATGTATCTAGAGAGATGATCAACAATTGGTATATAATGTTACCAATATGAATAAATAAAATTAAACAATTGATAAAATGGATATTGTTGTTAATGTAACACATAGTACTATCTGTATGTTTAGTAAATATAGATAGTTATATTATTGTGATATTATTATCAAATGAAGCAGGTGAATTTACGGTGTTATTCCCCTTGATTATTGTTCGAATCGACTTAAGTTTGGATGGAGGGATAGCAAATGTTGTTTGAACGGTGATTATTGTTTTAGTTGGACGTGTTGAGGCAGCTTTCCAATTGTGTCAATAAGGGACTGATTTTCAAAATGTCTTCACACATTCAAAATATTGTCGTTGTTTAGAATGGCTGTCTGGACGTTAGATTTTAAGTAATGTTCATTTTGAGACATTTAGCCAAGGATTGTAAAAGTTTCATTTATTTATTGATTGGTATTGGTTGATGTCCGGAAAATTTTAGATGTTAGGCGAATTTTGATTTACATCTATTGTATTTAAAATTACTAATGTGTTCAGCGTATCGAGCTAAAAAGTTTTTTTTTTTGTCTTGCCGATGGTTACAGCGTTATAGTCACATGTCAATTTGTAGATACCACTTTTGAAAGATTTATTTTTGGTGTAGAGATTAGAGTTGTTGATATTTTTTTAATTTGTTGTTGGTGCCAAAATAAACTCTGATGTACTGTTTTTTTTAAAAAAAACATTTGCAATTTAGATGGATTCTCTGCTTGTGTAATTAAATTTTATCGATTTTGTTTGGGTAGCGTTATTTGGAAAACTTGTGAGGTGATTTTTGATTTTAGTAACATTTTGTATATTACTGAGTGAGTATATCAATTGGATGTCAGTATTTGTTTAATGATGTCCAATTCTACTTTAAAAATTTTATTGGAAAATGGGATATTAATTACTCTATAAATAAGGTTATTGAGTGATGCCAATTTGTGAGATAAAGGATGGTTGGAATCATTGTGAATGATACAATAAATATGGGAGAGTTTTCTAGGAATTTTGTATTCAAATTTGTAGTTTTTATTTTACATGATATTTAAATCCATGTAATTTAAACAATTAATGCTTCTATTTTGCTTATGTTCAATTGTGAATTAATCTAAAACTAAAATTCACAATTGATTACATTCTGCAAAGTCCACAATATATTTAAAATAATTTACTGGCTGATATATTGGTTTAACAAACAATATTATATTAAAAGTTTAATCGATAACTGTAATGAAAAAAGGTAGATTAAAACTTAATTTAGGTTTAGGCTTGTAGTAAATATTATTATATTACAACATATTCGCTATCAATAATGCAATAAGGTCATTAAATACCTTATTGCTTTGATTCTAATGAAAAACTTTGTGCAGAAATCTTACGGTCAAACGTATATTTAGTTTATAGTTTTGTAAAAAGTCTTACTATATTGCCTTCATCGACTTATCTAAACAAGTCTTGAACTTAATTATGGTTGGCAAACCTTTTATTATTACATTTATTTCATTTAACTAATGATACATTGTCTTATATGTGTGTAGATGACAAACAGATATTCAAAAGTTTCGTCTCTCTTGCACAATAGATAGCAGACGACTGCTAAAAATTACTAGCCAAATACGTCCATCAAGTTGATATCATCATCAATGAGACTCTGTGGTCCGTCTACTATCGCTCGAGGAGTCGAGGTTGAAAAGCTTGCAACCCTTTATAATAATCTGTGCTCTGCTGTTAAAATTGTTATTTAATACCATGATTCATAATCAGCAGATTAAAGATTTTTACACCTTGTACAATACTATTTTGAATTAAACATCTTAGTTAAATAATGAATATTTAAGAAACACGTTTGATAGAAAAGTTTTAATATATTTTTAGTCTCGAAAATGAATGAAATAACTAACAAAAATGTTTTAGCTATTGGTCAAGTATTGAATGATCCAAATCGTCCTTTAAAAGAAAGATTTAGAGCATTATTTACTTTGAAGAATATAGGTGGAAGTACTGCAATTAATTGCATAAATCAATGTTTCAATGATTCATCAGCTTTACTCAAACATGAACTAGCGTATTGTCTGGGTCAAATGCAAGATAGCAAGGCTATTCCTTTTCTGAAGTCTGTTTTACAAGACACATCCCAAGAACCAATGGTTAGACATGAGGCAGGTATGTATGAACTATATAAAAAAAACCTTCATGAACAAAGAGGCAATGGGAATAAAAAGAGAATGAGAATGTACTCAAGCAAACAAACTCGACAGTAATATTATTAAGAGCTAAGCTTATCCTAACAAGGATGGTAGCTTTGTGTGAATATCATAAAACATTTTCTCTGCTATGGGTTGTGCTTCATTCGTCCCATTTTAGGGTCTTTCTTTGACATGATTCAATGTTTTTATATTTTATTCACTTAAAAGCCTCTTCTACAGACTTTGTATCTTTAAGTCCGTCTTTGAAATTATATTTGCATCTACACCATCCGTAGCCTTAATCACGTGACCATGCCAACCAATGAGATAGTTTGAGACTTCATCTAATAAATAACTTTAAAAAAAATTTCTATAGCAAGGATCAGCTGATAAATAAAATAATTTAAAACAACTCTTAAATTATTATTAGCACCGCGTCTTACTACCCGTTCGGGTTATACGCACTTACGCTAATGTTTAATGGTAGGGTGATTGTGAGATGAAATGAAGGACCTACAGTTTAACGTGGAATCCGAACCACGGTGGCTGCCTGGCATTCCCCACATTCACAAGATGTTCTGTAACAAATAAAACGGTACTTAGCCTCGACTGCAATTAAATCAATAAAACTATTAAGACACTCCTAAACCTCTCGTCCCCATTAATCATTTCTTTAACTGCTCATTCAATGAATTTATTCTTTGTTTCCAATAATGTAACGATAAGTACTGTATCATCTATCTGCATGTGCTTTTTTCGATTCGATCTCAAAATGATGTGGAATGATTTCTGTACAATAAAACCATTTTTCTTTGAAATAAAAAATTGTTTCTGAACTTAATTTTTTTTTTTTTTCAGTTCTTGCTATACTTTCTCTTTCTTTTTTCTCTTTGATGTTACTTAGTCTTGTATAATGTTTCCTACAAGTCCTTAGAATAACAACAAAAGTTAGGTCTTTTAATAAATGGTATTTGGCATCACCTCTTTCTTTACTGTATTTTCCCAAAGTTTCCACTGCATCTTCACCAGCATTAACACACTAATTTAAAATGTCTTCTTCATAAATTAAACAAATTATTTACAACCATTTAAAAAAAAGGTTATATTGATTTCAAAAGACACAAAGCTTATTTGAATGAACTATAGAAACTTTTGGATTTTTTTTTTATAAAATAATAACAAGATGTTACATGCACTAAATACAAAATATAATTGCCAAAACGAATATGTGTAAAGCGATAGTACCTAGTTGCGACATCTGCATGGCTTTGATCTTAGTGCGCCCTTCTTTAAGTTGAAATAACTGCTAAAGCGAGTACTACCCTAGAACTCAGGACTCTTTCGATTCTAAAAATAGATACATTGATCTATATATTTGCTGCTTTTCATTAACATCGCAATTATTTCCTTGGTGCTAATTTTACTGTACAATGGGAAGCCTCGTAATATAATCTGTCCAAGGAATACTAGACATGTGATATGCAAAAGATCGGTAAACTCACCACATAATGCACAGTAATTATTATGTCCAAACTTAACAAAACTATCCTTTCGTTGGCTAACAAATAAAAGGTTCTATTAAGTTGTGATGGGTAGTGCCTGATATTAAAATATACTAGTTAATATTTTTAAATGAACCAAGATACATAGTAGTTAGGAGCGAGGAGAAGGTGGAAAAGAGCCAGATTCAATTCAAAAGTACCGGTAAATAAAAATGTAAAAATATATTCGATTTTCCTTTTAAGTGGAATATGTATTAAAAGTTCAATTTGCCTTCAATTCTATAAAAAGGTGAAGGTAGAATAAGCTAAAAAAAACTTTATTATTCATATAATTAATATTTCAAGGCCAATTTATTTGTACACATATACTTATTTTTCCAATATTGAAGATGTGCAATGAATGTTCTCGTGTTTTTAGGGGAAGCTCTTGGCGCAATTGGTTCCCCACATGTTGAAGATATTTTAAAGGAGTTTTGCAATGACCCAGTAATAGAAGTTGCTGAAACATGCCA
This sequence comes from Timema monikensis, assembly GCA_902151445.1. NCBI lineage: Eukaryota > Metazoa > Arthropoda > Insecta > Phasmatodea > Timematidae > Timema > Timema monikensis. The sequence goes on along the minus strand of CABFVZ010002379.1, from coordinate 43,423 downwards.
GCTTGCCATCGATAGGATAAGATGGCTGTCTGATACAGGCCACACTGCTGAAAAACTCCTACAAAATCCTTATGCTTCTGTAGACCCTGCCCCACCGTTTCTAGAATCTGATGTGAAGATCTTGCAGGGTATTCTAATGGACGAGGAAAAGCCCTTGTTTGACAGATACAGGGCAATGTTCGCGCTCAGGAATTTAAACACTGAGCAAGGTGTTATCACTCTAGCACAAGGCAAGTAGCATCACACCTCGACTCTTCTCCATAAAACTATTATGGAAATGTCAGGAAATTTAAATGCACCTAAACATTTAAACAAAAAAAGGCAATATTATGTTTCTCAGTGTTAGCAAATCACTTTCCCAAGGTATAGCATTCTGCTAACATGAGATGGTTGTACAGGGTTTGTTTTATAACATACACAGGGACAAGGAAATACCGAAAAAATTAAAACTGAAAAAAGACTTTATAAGACTGTTGATGTTTAGAAGCCATTAGGATTGTTTTTGAAAATATGTCATGATCAATGAAGTGTAGTAGCTACTCTGATATTGAAAAGTTACAGTATCCAGCACTAGAGATGGGCGATAAATCACTGACTGTGATTTTTTCACCAATACCATTTGATCACCTATACTCCCAGTGACTCGATCTCAAAAGTATCGGTGATTGAGATATCAGTGATCGGAGATACTCGCATCATATGGCAACAGTTACTCGAGCCACGGAGCTAGTATTGCTTCCTCAAGGCACTCGAGTAAATACTCGCTTCGCGGCCCTTGGTTTTCTTTTCTTTTTTATTTTCTACCAGATAATTGAGAATCAACCTTATTGACTGGCATGTTTTACGTGCTATTTCTATTTAAAACACTTGATCTCGTAAAGCTCATTTTTCAAAAACACTATCAGATTGCTACGTAAAAATGACTTTAATGGTTTAAATGTTTCATTCAAATGCGTTTTCAATACAAAATATTTGTTGTTAATAACAAAATCGTAAAGCTTGCTTACTAAGCAAATCAAATTTCGGATTTTTTTTAAAAGTATGCTATGAAAAAAAATCATTTATTCCTTTTTTCGGTGATCCTAACACAAAATCGCTAATAATAAATTAATATAAGTAACAAAATAGAAAATATATAAATAAACCTTAATATTTACTATGCGTTTATGATCCTAATCACCCTATAGTCTAATCTAAAGTTTATTTGCTTCTAATATATGTATAGTTCATCTACTATTAGATGTACGGTATTTAAAATAAAATAACACTACAATAATATAATATATGACCTGCATTCCAAACAACATTTCCTAAACCAATTGCCATTATGTTATGTTCATTTTTAATGTCACATAAATTTTAACTGTAGTAAAACAGAGCACTAAATAAATTACACAATTACAAGAGTTTCTCATATTACGTCAAATAAGTTTTAATATTGGTATTCAAGTTTAACATAATGTTTGTTGGACCACTAATTTTGCCCAAATTACATAACATTTCACTATAAAATATTAATAACATATGTTTTGCTTTCTTTTCTTATCAACTGTATGAAACATCTTAAAACACATACTTTTGTATTGACTATACATTAGTCAGTCAACATGAAACCCAGATGAAACCTTGACAGATTAGGTAGCTGTATGTCAACTGTCAATGTCAGTGCCGACAAGAAGAGTTTATGTTAGGCCTTTAAGTATCGAATTCCATTGCAAGCCGCCAAACACCCGAGTAATTAGTTTTCCTTCCAACCGATACTCATGGGACTATTCGAGTAAATACTAAATACCCAATACTCAATACTCATAAATACTCCATACTCCATACTAGATACTCGATTGGACTCGCATACTCGGACAGCAGCTAAATACTAGCCTTCACCGTGGTTGGAAAGTGAAAAAAAATTGGTCCATCAAAACATTGTGAATACAGGTCACAGTGAAAAATCACTGGTATAAATCACCTGTATTTTAAAATCACAGTCACTGTATTCACTGATATTGTAAAATCACTGTTTCGCCCATCTCTATCCATCACAGTATCTTTGACTTAGCATGCCCATGTTATACCACTGAACTAACTTGATAGAGCATTGGCAAGCTAAGCTTATTGTCCCAGCTTCAATTCTTATTTCCAAGTATCAATTTTCAATATTATTAAATTTATATTTGTAAAAAGCAGCTTTCATTTCCAAATGTAAATATTTTTTTTACATTATTGCTTAAATAGTGTTAGGAAATACTAAATCTCAGTCAATAAATCACAACTGATTTTTCTCCCAAGAATGCTAAGTTGTTTATTTTGAAAGTCATTATCTACCTCCACTTGGTATCTCCAAATTCTGGTTTGAGACTTCAAATAGACATAATTGAACAGGGTGTCTACCAATACGGGAAATACTGGGGGGCAGGGGGGGGATTTAATTTTGATACTGGGAATACTGGAAAAATACTCAGCCTTTTTACATTGAGTAATAGTTTGTTTCTAACAATAGCTTGCATAGATCCGCACATAGAAGGATGTGATTAGTATTAATTTATATGCAAATTTCAGATCGCTATCTTTTTGTAACTCATGAGATGTTCAAATACATCTATTTTAACAGTGTTATCGTTAGACAGCTGATATCCTTCATCCAGTAAATGATTTCTCAAAAGTTTCAGAACATGAGGGACGTCAAAAAAAAAAAATTTGGCGCTCTTCAGAAAATGGGGTTTTAATACTTGTACAGCCATGTGTTATTCCCAGATTCAACATAAGCTTCTGATTTGATGGTCCCATATCACTAACAAAAGCTCGGACACAGAATCCTGTGGCCTCAACTGTTTCAATAACACTCAAGAATAGTTCTTTATCGACGGGTCTGTCAAATCCATAATACACGGGTTGTTTCCATTTTAGCTTCCGATTACTAAAACTTGGACAGTTGGGTGTGGTCTTTGGATTTTGTCTTCAACAGTATCAGAGCACATGCCAGATTTCACTTTCATCTAGTCAAAACAAAGCATCACGTCTTTTTAAATATCAGTAAAAACATTGACTTGTGCTTTTGAAATATTTAAACTTACATCTATAAATCCTGACTTAATATAAAACTTGCTGAGGTGGCGTTTTATTGTCGTTTCGCTTAAAAGGGGATATTATAAACCTCATTTTAAATATCTAAATGCTTTTATATATATATATATATATAT
>CABFVZ010002379.1:0-40201 GCA_902151445.1 Timema monikensis | reverse complement strand
CATACACAGACACACACACACACACATTGCCTTGGCCTTTGATACATCTTTAGAATTCCAATTGGTACAGTTCCCCCTTAAAATAATTTGATGTTGGGAGCTGGAAAATCGAGATTAGATTTGTTTTATAGTTTCAGCTAAACGAGAAATTTCTTTCGTATCAGTGGCTAACTCTGTTAAATTAATTTTATTTTCTTTCCTTAAAATTGTATTTTCATTCTTTAAAAAATTATTTTCATTCATTAAAATATTATATTTAAATGAAGGTTTAAGATTTTTTTCACGATTATCGGCTCTTTTATTTCTTTCCAAACTACTGTAAGAAGCTGTGACGGTATTTTAAAATGTGGCACAGACTTTTTTTAACACACTATTTGATTTCAATTTGAGTAATTTCACCCTCAAGTCACGTTCAAAGTCCGTTTCACTAAAATGAGCAGAGCAAACACGAGTATTAGAGACACAAAAATTATCAGCTCTTTTACAAGCATGCACTTATTGTTTTCACAATGTTTTGTTGTCTGTTGGAAATCTATAAAATCTTACCCCAGATTCTTGAGAGTTTCTTGAGTGGTTATTGCACCCAGCAACTACACAACAAGGTATCACTACTACTAATTAATATCACACAATACAGAGGTAAACAAACATTAGAGCATACATACATAGAGACATTAGAGCATCTAAACAACAATAATTGGCGGGATCATACATCTGAGCGCATAGTGGGCCACATTGATGTCACAGACACAACAGGCTACTTACTGTACACCTGCCTTGTGAACCCTACCATGTATTCTAAGAACCGTGCCTCAAACTATTGGTGTACCTGTCTGACCTTGACATTCCAATGGCACAGTACAGTATTTGTTATGTTCTTCACTCTACCTCCTCCCCCCTCTCACCCCATAAAAGAAAACCTACCATTCCTAAGCTTGGCCTGGTGTCAGATCCCACTTGTGTATCTTGTGCCTTTTGTGTTTTAGAAGAAATGAGTAAACTCAGAGGAAATACCTCTTTTAAAGATGATTGGATGGACAGAACAGTGTTTAAAGATGGCTGTGGTTACAAAAAGTGGATTGTGATAAAGAGTAAAGGTCATTGTTTTTGTGTAAAACTAACTTTGACATAAGTAACGTGGGAATATCTTCAACCCGATCTCATGCCAAGGGAAAGAAGCATAAATACTATGGCTCAGAAGACCCAGATGGATGTTGTTCGCTTCTGGAGTGAAAATGAAATTCACACAAGATATTTAACATTTTGCTTTTTAGGTTATGCAACAGCCCAAGATATATTAATAATCTTTATATCTGCACTAAAAAACGAGGGATTGGATCCTCAAAAAAGGGTGCAAGTTTCCATGGAGGTACCAAATGTAAACCTCAAATTTTTAAGTGACCTCAAAAGTTACTCGGAAGATTCTCCAAAAGATCCTGAGTTACTGAAATCTGGATCTTGTTCTTTACACATTGTCCATGGTGCTTACAAAACAGCACATACTAACTCTAGTTGGACTATTAACCAGTTTTTGTGCTCACTATATTATTTATTTAAAGATTTTCCAACAAGACGGGCAGACTATCAAAGAATAACAGCATCATCGCTTTTTCCCGATTAAATTGTTTTCTATTAGATGTGTAGAAAACTCAAGGGTGTTAGAGAGAGCAATGTCAATGCAAACATCCTCCAAAATCTAATAACTTTTAAATATTAAGCAATTTTGTGAAGGATGAATTTCTGACAACAAAGTTGGGATTCATGCTGTCACTTTCATTTGAGTTGGAGCAATTTCTCACCGAATGTCAGGGCACTCAAAATCTATTGCCATTTATGTTTGCAGATCTAAATAAACTACTCGAGCACTTGATGAACAGAATTGTAAATTGTGATGTAATGAATTCAGCAAATATTTCCAAAAAAATGTTAGCCATTTATTTAAAGAAACAATCCAACATGAAATCAATCCCTACTGTAGATATTGGGTTCGCAGCATCAGCAGCTTTGAAAGGAATTAACGACATCAAGATATTTCAGTTCAGAGGAGATTGTCAAAAATTCCTAGTTCATCTCTACAACAAACTTTTACATAAGTGTCCTCTCTCCTACAAAGTTGTCAAGGATGCTAGTTGTCTTTCTCCCGCAGTCATGCTCAATCCATCTGTTAGGACCTATAGGATAACATCTGCAATAGAAGCCCCACTAGACAAGAAACAACTATCTAGCATGCAAGTTGATGTTGTAAAAAGAGACTACTTGGACTTTGTATCAAAGCAAGAAGGTGTTGACTACCTTAAACAATTAACTTCAAGTGGTGACCAGCTTGATAAGTTCTTCATGAATAGTGTTTCTAAGGTAAATTCATCCCAGGAACTACAATATTTCACTAAAAAACTTCTTGTTCTCTTTCATAGCAATGCAGCCGTTGAGCGAAGTTTTTCTGTGATTAAAGAATGTCTGGTTGAAAACCTACATGAGGACAGCCTTATTGCTCAACGTGTAACTTATGATGCAGTCACTGCAGCAGGGGGACTTCTAAATATGACAATTTCAAAAAAGATGATTCATGCTGTGGGAAATGATCAGTAATAAAGAAAGAAGTGCTTGAAAAGAAGAAAAGGATTGAAGTAGACTTAAGTCAAAAAAAGAAAAACAGCATGTGAAGAAATAAGAAAACTAGAAGTGAAAATTAACAGTTGTAAAGGAAGAGGCAGAAGTATTAGAACATGAAATGCAAACATTGAAAAAGTTTTGTGGTTGAATGAATTTTAACTTTTGTCTACATTCTAAAAAAAATTGTTTTTGGGTTTTATCATCTTAATTTTTAATAATGTTAGGTAACTGCAATTAACTTTATTCCCAAGTAATTTTGATCAACATAATATTTGTTGGCTATTTTTCATTGGAGATGCTGTATCTTTATTATTATATATTTACTAAACAAATCACTATCAAAAATATAACTTGTGAAAAGTATCAACTGTCAAGGGGTGGTGGGGATAATAGTTGGTTTTTGTGGTAGAGTAAACTCCCTGGCTGTAATCATTCTTTACCACCAAGGCTGATTACTTCTACCTCTAAAGTTCTATGAGTAAGGTGAAATGACCTACCACTTTTGCCAGGAGAGGTATTTTCCCATACCTTCCAGGGTTCTTTTACATGCCACATGGAACCAAAGGCTTTGCTTCATCTCCAAAGGATGTTGAGCTATGATTTTTTTTCTTGCTCAAGAAAAAAACCTTCGCCCTCTGTTGGGTTCGAACCCACAAACATCGGGTCTTAAGGCGAGCATTTTACCCAAAGACCACCAAGGTCGATGGTGGTATAGGTCATCAAAAAAATGTAATGTGCGTGTGTGTACGTGTATTAAAGATGGGTCAGATCCACCTTTTTTCAAGTCTGAAACTTCATTTTGCCATCAAATCCTTAATTAAAATTTTAATTTTAGAGAATATTTTAAGCATAAGTGTTTAACTTTCCCAATAACTAGGATTTTTTCTTTCACTTCTGATTTTGTTTACATTAAGTGGTAAATTAATGATCTGGTGTTTTGTTGTTTTTTTGTTCTTATCATTATTTTGGTTTTAACCACAAGAAACTATTTAACTATTTTAATACCTTTAAAAATAACTCAAACATAGTACCTATTTAAAAAAATTATTATGATTTGAGTCTTGAATTCATGAATATTACTTGAAGGTTCTAGGGTCCCATCCTTAGTATATACTAGAATATATGTGTTAATACACTTGATTCTTGATGTAAAAATGTTTAACTATGACAGACCAAGGCCTACTCTAACTTTCTATCATTTTATGATTTTCAAATAGGGATTGTTTGTCTCTGAGTATCTTTCATATATACTGTAAATATACTGGTATTTCAAAACTATAGTCAGGTAGACACCCTGTTGAACTAAATATTTGTCAAGACATTTAAGACCAATTTTACTCAATAGACATAAGAAGAAGATAGTCTCAATAGCTCACTTATGTCGTGTTATATTTTTATTGAATATTGTTTTAGGTTTGAAGGCAGGCAGTGCTTTGTTTCGCCATGAAGTAGCCTTTGTGCTAGGTCAGGTTCAGTCTAAGGCTAGTGTGCCATATTTGCAAGCATCACTGGAAGACCCAACAGAGAATGAAATGGTCCGCCATGAGTGTGCAGAGGCTCTCGGCGCCATTGCCTCGCCCGACTGCCTGGCTGTTCTGCAGCGGTATCTGGAGGACGAGAAGAGAGTCGTGAAGGAGAGCTGTGAGATTGCTTTGGACATGTGCGAGTATGAGAACACCCCCGAGTTCCAGTATGCTAACACATTGCTAAAAGTGGAGTCTTGAGGACACGATTAATTGTCATTTACCAGATGTTTATCAATTTTCTACACAAATGGTTGGCAAAGATCTTTTTCTTATTAAATACTGGGAACTGTGGTTAATAGTTTGTTAATTGATTTTACAACCTACACTAACTAGCTACATAAATTAATCTATCACAGTAATTTTTCTGATTACTATGAAAGCACAAAACTGGATTAGACTGTATACATTTTCTATGACTTTTGGTGAAATTAAAGATATTTAATTAATAAGATAATGTGTGAGATTATTATTAAATCTGTTCCATTGGTTGCTTTGAGTAACACACCCATAACTTTAATCAATAGAGAAAGTACTGTAGTGACACAATACACAATAGGTACCGATATTAACAAGACTAATTATACATAGGTATGGAAAATTTATTTTATTAGTTCCCATTGTAAGGATTTTGTTCAGGGGTGGATTTACTTTGTATGACTCCCTGGCCTGAAGCAGCCTGCCGCCTCCTTAATGGGCACAAAAATTCAAATTTCTACTAAAAATGAAAATAGAAAACCATAAAGTTTAACAAAAAAATAATTATTTTGTGTTGCGCAATATAGATATAAAGAAAAAATATATTAGTTATTTTCTTATCACAAGAGATTATATTATAATCCATCCCAATGAAGCCATGGAAGGACCTAAATAGTGTGTATATTTAAAAAATTATATATATAATGACCACAAAATTTTAGTAGGAGGATTTGGAAGTATTATTCAGCTTTTTTTTGAGAATCAGATCAGGCTCCTGAGAATTCCTTTAATTTTTAAGAAGAAATATCTTTGATTTAACAAAAAAGTCTATAAAATTGAGCGTACCAGTTCTAATGACTGAAACATATTGTTATCCTTCTAAAAAGAAAGACACACATATTATGTAGATTGTAAAAAAAGTACAACAAAAAAAATCCTTGTAGCGTGTCAAATTAAAGTAAATTTGTTCCAAAATAGGATATGTTTGTTTTTTGAAAACCTAGCCTTAAACATTACCTTAAGTATGACCTAACCTGAATAATTAACTACTCATGTAAAATATGGAAGGTAATCTGAGACAACTTTGTGAGAGAACACAGAAACAGGGGTACCAGCAACTAAGAAGAAGAAATATGTATACTTTGAACAACTATTGTTTTTGTTGCCATACATGAAAGTTAGTTAAAGAACAACCTCAAATATCCCCCNCCCCCCGAGGATACTTCTTTGACACCCCACCAAGTGAACAAGCTGATCAACCTGACATCAAACAACAGCACACCCTCCAAACTCAGAACCCTGAAGGTGGCACTGGTTGTAGCAGAGAACAGAAACAAGAGCGAGCTAGGAAGAGAGGAGCGAGGCACTGCAAAAAGAAGAAAAGAATTATGATAAGAACGGCAACAAGGCTTTCTTGTTATCGCTTCTACCACTGATGGACAAATTACCACAACACGTCTCCTTTCAAACCAGAATGAAAATCACAGAAATTTTCAATGAAGCAGCTTATTCATCCCAACCTTCTTATTCATGCTCTTCCTACTCCAATAGTTATGCTGCGACTCCAACATCACAAGAGTGTTAACAGTATCAATATACCAGACAGACAGTGAAGAATTTAACATTTCTGATTATTCGAAACTATAAATTAAATAATACTGATTGCTTATCATTTTTATTAACCAGGAAAAAAAAAATCATGTTAGATTATCCTTCACTTTGTTCTATCAAGATTATATCGTACATAATGAAGTGTTCTTTTAAGTTTAACCTAAGCTAACCTTGGTTTGATGCAATAATTGTATTAATTTTAATACATTTATTTTTAAAAAGCAAGTTAATTCTTAGCTTATAAGTTGTAAATTGTTTAAAAATAAACAGGAAATTCTTAGTAATAGCTCACTAAGGAAACTAATTTACCTCAGTGTAATGGCTAGTATCTCAGCAGGTTCAATACCTTTCTTCATGACTATCTTGTTTTTTTATTTGTTCACAAACCAAACTCCAAAGCTCATCAAATGAAATTACAGACAGTTGGCAGTTCTGCCCTAAAAAAAGTAATGTATATCTTGTTTAGTGCTTTTATTGTGTTTATACGACTTTAAAAACGCGGTGCTTTTAATGTTTAGTGTAGATCAACAAAATTACAGGTAGGCGTCAGCGTCATGAACGCAGCTTTTAGTGTTCATATAGAATGACCCTAAAGTAAGAGGTCTTGTCCCACACCCATAGAGAATAACCGGTAAAATTATTTTTTTGTATATTCCGAGTTTTACATTCCCTGAAAGCAGACAAAATGTCAACAACTTAATGATCGAAGAGTAGCATGCATTTTCAGACTTAATCTTTTTCTAATTTTCACTATAATATTGCTATTGCTTCTTAAAATTTTTCCTTAATATTTAAACTCATTAATCCTGTTCAATGATATGTTGTTCGAAGTTATCTCTAAATCATTTTTTTCAATTTGTGTTCTCTGTAAGATCATATACTTAGTCTTTTCAACGTTTACTTTACGGGTAGAGAAAGTATTGTGATTGTCAAAAAACTCAAACTCAAGATTTTAATAAATTTCAACGTTTCATGACCCCCGAATTCGAAGTTGATTTTGTGTTTCCACCTGTCTGTTTGTACCTCGGAGTAGAGCCTAGACTATTTTATCGATCAGGCTAAAATTTGTTATCTAGGGTAGTTTCCTTAAGGGTGAAAAGAGAAAAAAATTGATTTTATCAAAATAGACTGTAAACAATTTTGATTAAATCTCATTTCCAAGCATTTATCAATATTAAAAACAAAATGGTTACTCTCAATTTTTCGTCAAAATGACTAAGGGTTCCGGTCTGATGCGTAAATTCTAATTTTTTAAAATCAAATCTCCATAACACTCTTAGATATGAAACATATTTTTATAAAACCAATAATTTTCAAGCTATACACAGTTATATATATTTTTTAACTTTTCGAAAACTAAAGGTAAAGTATTGAGATCGTAAAAAAAAAATCTTAATCTGAGATGTTGATGGATGTTGACGTTTCATAAGCCCCCGAACCCTAAAAAGTGGTTTTTGGAATGCTGTCTGTGTGTCTGTTTAAACCCAAAATTAAGAGTAGTTTGAAAAAAGGAAAATTTGATATTTTTTTTCAAAATATGCTCTAACAATTTTGATAAAAATTTGTATCTTGGCATTGATTAAGATAATAAATAAAGTGGCTATTTTCATTTTCCAATGAAAATTACTTTTAGGATACTTTGCAGAAGCAGAATTTTCCGTATCTGCCCAACTCTTTGAGATACTAAATAACTTATTGTTGCAAAATTATAATACTATTAAAAATAAAAAACTTTATTCGAAATATATCTTTATAAAACCAATAGTGTCTGAGATAATGGTAAATATATTAATACCATTTTGTGAGCTTTAGTTGTACAGAGATACTAAAGTTTTAATATAATTCTCTAATGCCATAGAATAAGTATTAAGTCTCTCAAAAAGTTTGTTCTTTTTTTCTTTAACCTCTTAAGGGAAATGTTTGTGCAGCAATGATCTCTCTCCATTATTTTAGACTCAATAGTCAATATTTACCTGTTTATTGGTCTAAATTTATAAATAAGGAATTTAATAGTGGCATTACCATAAAATGTCAAATTTTTTAACGGGAAGTCAAAATTTTAATACAAAGTGTTGACGCTTATGAACCCAATATCAATCTTTTAAATACACTAATGAGGACTTAAATTCTTTAAAAATAAAATGATAAAATTTAAAATGGGGAGTTAAAAAATGTTTCACGAAAGTATAACACAATCTTTGCCCAGGCTTGCTAGTGTATATTATTTTATTTCACATATATATGAGTTTGAGTAAATATCTCCATTTTTAAACAATGGCGTGAGAAAGTCCATGCGGAGCTCCATACCATTTATTAAAAATGGGTATTATAATACCTTCTTTCCATTCTTGTGCTAATACCACATGGTTCCATTTGGAACATAGCAATTTGTGAATTTATATTACTACCTTTTCATCACCTCCCTTTATTAACTCTGGAATTGAATCTATACCTTGAGATTTATGGTTCTTTGACTTCTTAATAAACTTTTTGACTTGACTGGTGGTTCATCATTATGGGTTTTGGCACCCTCACATATTCAAATCCTTAATGAACATTCAAAATATGCCTGAAGTGTTCGTTCCATCCACTCAAAACCTTGCATGAATCTACCATCAGATTACCATTTTCATTTTTCACTAAATTGGCCCCAGCCTGATACTTTTCCTATATCAGTTATACCTAAATATAGTTCTCTGATATTCATATTTTTGCTATTTTGTTCTCTCACTAACATCATCTTTTAAATACTTTTTGTTTCTGAATAAGGCACTGACCTTCCTTTTTGCATTGCTAAATGTCTATTAAGCTTAATACACTAGGACTTTCTAACCATGTAATTTTGCTTCCCTTCTCTACTCTAGCCATTTTAAACATTCATAGTCAAGCCACGCTTTCTTCCTACACTTTTTTGCAAAGACCTACACTATTCTTTGCTGCATTTTTCACATTATTCCTGACAATTTCCCACCGTTTCTCTGGATTCATGAGTTCCTCCTCATCCTTGGAACAGTCTTAGGCAGCAAATAGGGGTGTGCGGGATTTCCGCAGGAAAAGAATTTCTCATCGCCGACCCAATTGTTAGGAAATATATTCTGTAATACTGAAAATTTTGGGAAACTGTTTGGGAATTGCATTTTTTCCGCATTTAATTTACTTTTAAACTTGCTTTTCATGTTTTTTTATTATTCAAATATAAATATGTATGTAAACCTATTCCAGATGTAAATTTAGATTTAATATGTGTTTCATAAATATTAATAGTTTAAGTAGCCTAAGTTAAGCAAAGGTATTAAAAATTACTTAAATTTTTAACTTTATACATATTTGTTTAAATTTCCTCTATTAGGGCTTGTGTATTCATTTAACAAACTAAAAACTTGTCAGTACTTTAAGGTATGTAATATTAGCAAATTTAGAAATAATTAGTTTAACATTTTTAATTTCTGTTCTCGTCTCAAAGTAAGGGATTCTAAAATTCCTGTTCTCGATCTCGTCTCGATGGTCGAGTCTCGTTCCCAATCTTGCACACCCCCAGCAGCAAACCTATTTAAAATTCCAATTTGATATCTATTCCAACATTCACCATTTGTCAGGTTTCTTACATACTCTTTCTAACATGCCCTCCTGATTTCCCTTGTTTGTTACTGACAGACATTCCTTAAGTTTTTACTATTATCCAGTAGTGGTCTGATTCATAATTTACACACCTGTATGATATCTCAAGTTACTAAATGTAGGCCTTACATGACTTGAGATTGTTTGATATTCTATGAAATCATATACAATCTTTCAGCGTGTTTTGGTTAAATACAATGTGGAGAAAAAAAGCACATCCAGTCAGGGGTTGAACACTGGCTGCCTAGTTTAGTGTTTGTTATACTAATGTTGCAAAAACCTACTTTTGTGTATGCAACCGATTTTGGATTTTTACTAGAGGGAATGTGTGTCTTTCATCACACATTATATATAATGAGAGGTAAAGTTGTAATAATCCTCATTTTTATATTTCATTTTTTTTCCAAAGTTAAATATTTATTTTTATTTTAGGTATAGTTTTCTATTCATCTATTTTGTCTTATTTAATTTAAAAACTATTTATATCCTTCTATTTGACAACCACACCGTACTAGCAATGTGTTTATTTCATGGTATTATCTTTTTCTGTAATCGGCTTTTTAAATTTTTCATCGTGATGTCATTCTTTGTTCGTGATGGGGGAAGTTGTGACAAACAAGGACGCTGTGCTGAAAACTTAACTTGTAAGGACATAGTTTCGCAAAATCATAAAAATTACCCAAGTAATCCTTGTATAAAAATTGTGTAATATTTTATTTAAAGAATAATTAAATATTTCAAAATTTAATCTTAATAAATAAATGTAAATTAAAAGGTGTTTTAGTGAAATAATAATAATTTATATTCAACTTTATGTTGAATCTGTGTCTCAGAAGAGCATGCCGTCATAGAATGTTGCCATAGTTAATCAGTATTAATAAAGTTAATGATTTATACTAAAATCGCCAGGCAATAATGACAAAGGAAATTACCATAATTGTAGCCCATTGTGGGGCACAGCAACAGGAGCCTAATGCAAGGTTATGATAATTGGAACCCACAACGGACCATGTATAGTCACGTAATCAATCACCATAAAGTATTTCCTAAAATAAAAATAAAATAAAAATGCAAAGACAAAATATTGGCTGACCTTTAAACCACGGACTTTAGGAATAAATGTATTTTACTAAATTAAAGTGGTCAAATCTTAAAATTAGATTTCTAAGTAAATTGGATCCAGCTTAATTAAGGAAGAATACATTTACTTATGAACCCTAGATGCCATTTTCATTACTTGATTACATTTCTAACATATCTTAATGACAAAGCAAACAAGTTACATCCATCAGTAAACATTTATCGGAGATGGTTCGAGATATACTAGCCTACCACTTAAGTCATTAAGACGCATTACCTTTGAGTAATAAAGGAGCTCTGAATCATTAGATCTGAAAGATTAATGATTTTGCATAGAGTACTTTAAATTATCATTAGAAATAATTATTTTTAAGTAGTGTATACAAGTTTTTTTCAACCACCTAAAAGCAATGAAATTACAATGACAAACGACCTTATGATTATATAATAAGATTATAAATTGTTCATATGCTACAGAATAAATATAAACTTTAAACATAAGTATTTATGATGGATTAAATAGAAAAGCAATTATTTTTTTCAATTACATTTATAGCCCCATCATGGGTGACCTGGTGGTCTATAAGGGTAGGTTGTTAGACTTCTGTGCTAAGGGTCCAGGTTTCAATCCTCAATCCCAGCACAGATTTATCTGATTGCCGAACCCTTCCTTCACCTCTGAGAAGACGTGTATTAATCACAACTTGTAAATGTGGGGAATGCCAGGCCTCCACCGTGGTTCAGATTCCACGTTAAACTGTAGGTTCTCCATTTCATCTCACAATCACCCTACCATTACACATTAGCGTAAGTGTGTACAACCCGAACGAGTAGGAAGATGTGGTGCTTGTAATAGTAACTAATAATAATAATAATAATAATAATACGATGTATGGCTATTAAATAACCAGACTGAAGTCATAACACTTTTTATTCGTCACCAATTACAGCAGAAGTTTTATCGCCTTCAATGTATTCCCCTTGGCGATTCCTACACCGCTCCATTCGACGTTTCCATTGTTGAAAGCAGTGCTGGAAGTCCTCTTCTGTCAGCTGGTTGAGAACCTCCATCGCTTTTGCTTGAACCGCTTCCACACTTTCAAATCTTGTCCCCTTCAGTGCCGACTTGACCTTGGGAAATAGAAAAAAAGTCACAGGGGGCAAGGTCGAACGTAGTACGGTGGATGTTCCAACACGGTGATGCCGTATTTTGCGAGGAACGCTTTCACAGACAAGGCAGAATGGGCTGGTGCATTGTCTTGATGAAGAATCCAGGACTTGGTCTTCCACAAATCAGGTCTTCGTCTTCTCACACGCTCACGTAGGGCCGTCAGAACCTCAATGTAGAAATGTTGATTGACCATCTGACCCTCGGGTACCCAGTGAACGTAGACAATGCCACGAATGTCGAAAAAGACAATCATCATTGCTTTGAATTTGGATTTGCTCATCCGGTCTTTTTTTTGCCTTGGCGAGCTTGGGCTCTTCCAATGCATGGATTGCCTCTTTGTTTCGGGATCGTAAGTAAAAAACCACGATTCATCACAAGTAATCACCTTGTCTAACAAATCCGTATCAGTGGCGATGTTGTTTAGGATGTCAGTACAAATGTTCATTCTTGAATCCTTTTGCTCGGGAGTGAGGAGTTTCAGCACCATTTTTGCGCAAACCTTCTGCATGTTAAATGATTCATGCAAAATCTGTCGAACACTTTTTTTGTCGATTCCTATCATTTCAGCAAGTCCTCGGATGCCCAGACGACGATCAGCGCGGATTAATTTACCAATTTTTTTCAATGTTTTCGTCCGTTTTTGACGTTGAGGGCCGTCCTGGGCGCCGATCGTCTTTGGTCGTTTCACGCCCTTATTTCAACCGTTTAAACCACTCAAAAACTTGTGTGCGGGATAAACATTCATTCCCGTAGACTTCAACTGCTACAGTCAAACTGAGCGACCTGCTGGCTTGTATAGCGAGCTCAGGGTGGGGGAAGGACCATCAGACACAGTCATGTTCAAACATGTCACAGCACACACACAGTTTGCTGGGAGCAGCATCAGTCTGGTTATTTAATAGCCACACCTCGTATATCCCCATCTGAATATCATATTCTTTAAATTGAAAATTGACAGCTGGGCACGAGAATCAAACCTGGGACCTTTAGCTTAGTATGCCAATGTTCTGACCACTGAGCTATCCAGGAGTTGTCCTATACCCAGGGTCATTCTTCACTCATATTTTTATTTTGTGGTGAACGTGCAGAAAATTGTCAGTTGTCAGCTATCAGATAAAATTATAATTGTACAATTGGTAGCATAAAGCCAACTATCGAGTCGATGGTGGCGGCGTTATCTGGTAGTTTATGATTCTTAATTGATCACACATTTGTAGCCGACAATTGTTCACACATTCACTATACTCTTAAAATGTGAGTAAAGAATAAACCTGGGAACAGGACGATTCCTGGATAGCTCAGTGGTTAGAGCATTGACGTACTAAGCCCAAAGACCCAGTTTCAATTCCTTTGCCCAGGTTTCACTTTTCAATTTAAAGAATACTAAGCAGTTATTCTACAATCGGAGTGACATTTAGAAAAACCAATAATGATAAATAAAACCCATATTAGTGGTTGCAATTGTCAGTGATAGGGAGGTCAAGTTTCCACTAGTCATATAAATTCTCTAAATACTACTTCCTTACCCCATTAATGTAAATGTGTAGATAACACAGGGTGGCCAATGATCGGGGAAAAACAGGAATTATGCTTGAATTTTTAGCACCAAGAATTAACCTACATGAATTTTACTGAAGTCTAGTTGGTAATAAATTTCTAGAAAACTCACATGGCTTTGACATTTTTAACACTAACATGGCTGCCAATATAGTTTGTCTAATTAATCAAAAGGCGGTTAGCAACAACATTTACAAGAACAGTGTCACTGTTATGTTTGCCCCCCTTCTTCTCATGGTATAAATTTGCCCTCTAGAGTTTACTCCCCTCTGACATTCTTGAGGGCCTTGCCTCAAACTCCAAATAGCTTCTAGAGGCATTACATTTTAAAGAAATTTCTAGGTAAAAAGAATCACTTCAAATAGTTTTTAATATCATTCAAAAACATTTGCCACTTGAAGTAGTTTCTAGAGGCATATAATTAAAAAACAAAAGTTATAGACCACCAGGCAGCCAATTTTCAAAAAATTTCTGAGAAGACCACCAACAATAGCTTCTTGAGGAATATAATTTTCAGAAAATGGCCAAATGAGAACCATTATATTCTTCTAAGGGTATCAAAATTTTAAAGATTTTATGGGGAGGACCACTCAAAATAACTTTCTGGGGCATCCAATTCCTTGAATATTTTTTGTAGTGGCTTGTGCCAAGGTCTCCCAAGTGAAGATGATAAAGAATTGGTTTTAACAATGACTCATCTTAAAATATCTTAAAGTGTTTTTAAAACATAATTGAGGCTGTAGCATCATAAATTGTGTAGCATGTCATTGAATATAGAAATACTTTTTCTTTTGCACCGTGTCTTATTGCCCGTTCAGGTTATATGCCTATTTACTAATCACATTATTGTGTTAGAGTTCAGGAAGGTTTAATTTAGAGGAAGTGCATTCACATTTGCATGGAAGAAGTGTAAAAACATTTAGGAAATACTACCCTTAATTCATCTGACTGGGATTGAACCTTGATTTCCCTATATTCAGCAGTCTAGTTTATGGCGAGAGTAGACTGTTCGGCCACCAAAGCAGGTAGGGAAATACTTAAAATATATTTAATCTGTTTTACATTTTAGTTTTCATGTAGTCTTGCACTTGATTAATGACACTTCTGGTGGAAAACAACATTATAAGGTGTTCCTATTTATAATGGACAAATAACTGAAAGGTACTCATTTCGGTGGTCGAATGATCTAAGGCAGCGGTTTCCAAATTTTCTCGTGAACCCCTTTCACAAACATCGGAGTTGCACAAACCCCCTGATAAATATCCACACTTAATTTTATATTCTTTTTAATGAAATTTAGTTATTAATTATAATCAAATTGTTTAATATCTTTAAATTAACGTACTACAGCTTAGGTACTTTGGAATAACCCACCAAATATAATGAAATAATATTTTCTTATCTTTACTGTCACAATATTTATCACATTTCATGTATTTTTTAAAGTGCTACTGGAAATGGCTGCTTTTACATAAATGAAATATAGCCTCCTTTAATCACAGAATTCCATGCCGATTTAAGATTCAAAATTGTTAACAAGTTTAACAGTTACTCACCTCTTCATGTGACAGTGAGAAGGATGCTCTTGCTTTGGATGGAACAGAGCTTACAGTCAGGAACCACAGACGATAAATAAAGTCTCAAGTCACTTTCAGTACTGAGCCTGTTTCTGTATCTATTTTTTTAAATAGGCATACAAATACAAATATTTCTTGCCTGTATACTTAGAAAAAAATGGTACCAAACATGTAATAGCTTTATTCGCTAACATTGGGAACTCCTTTAAACTTAACCAGAAACCAATTAATGACAACGACATTATAGCTTTTCTTTAATTCTAAGTCAGTGGGAATTTCAAGGAGCTGCTCTTTTTCACTCACACTTATTGTAAAGGATTTCAAAACTGCGGTCTCTTCCAGAGGATTGCAAATCCAATTGTTATTATTGGACATTGCTGGTAAATTTTCTCTGAAGAATTTTCCAAGTCCTTTCAAGTGTTCTATAACCATGTTCTTAACATTTTCGTCCAAAGAAAGCTGTTTTTTTACCATAAAGTTGTGAGGGGTATCAAAGCACTCCGTTTGATTGCTAACTAAACATGTTTCCCAATTATTATTTTTTATGAACCATTCGATACGGTCTTGCACAGTAAAAACATTAATATTTAACCCATGAAGAGATAGTTTTTAAGCTGTTCATTTTTGAGAAAATGTTTGCCAAATAGACCAAAGCCTGGTGCCACATTTGGTTTGCACCCTACATGACAGGAATGAAGGGGTGGGGTGCAAGTGCATAATCCCCGAGGTTCTCAACAATAACATCCAGGCTGAGGATGGATTAAGAGGACAATTGGTGATTAAGAGGACAATTCTTCATTAGTTCAGAAAAGGCCTATCCCGAGTGCAGCGGAAGCCATGGACCATATCCAAGAACTCGGGCATTTTTTTGAAAGTCATAACAATGTGATTCAATTTTCCAGTCAATAAATCAATTAGAATCATACACTTATGACTGAGAGACTTAGATCAGGAAAACAGATTAAAATCTCTGTTTTTTTAAAGAAATTGTGAACAGATTATGTCCAAATACGTGAATTAAAGTTTTTGAGCTTGGTTGCAAACTTAACTGTGTTTCTTTTCAATTCCTTTTAATAAAATTATTTGATTAAAATTTTTGGATAGTTCGAATTTTTTTCCTGATCCCTTCAAGTTTGAATTATCCAGGTTCCACTGTGCCTATATTATATAATAAAGGTTTCTTTTAGTAGCAAGTATCAGTTTCCATTTTCATGACCTGGTGAGCATCCTTGTACAGTATTGCTTAAATCCCCCTCCCCCCCCTTCTTTCATGTGTACACACACACACACACACACTCTATAATCAATCTTTCATTAGAAGAAGAAGGACCTAGCTTTTGAATGATTGGTTTAGCGACTCTCTCTTTCACATCAATACTTACTCTTTCCTCAGCAGAGCAATACATATCTTGATTGATTGTAATATTCAGCTTATAACAAGATAATCTGTTCAATGTTCTTATTAAAGGTTAAGGCCATGAGTACTTACATTTCACTCCTTTCCTAAATATTGACACAAAGAAATATGAGTTAAATTTTCTGACATTTTTTTCTACCCCTCAACTAATGTAACCATTCACACACATCCCATTTATAATTCAAAGAGACATGTTTTTATTTTCTATAATTATTATTTTTTAGTATGTGGACTCATATTGTGAATTTACTGTTAGTTGGCTGAATAATAATAAGAATATCACAAAAACACTGATTTTTAAACGCCAAAACTAGCACAGTGTACTCACCCATTCTTAATGGAAGGTCGAGGCAGTCATCATCTTGTAACAACCCTGTGTCAATGTTGACTCATTACAACTTCCAATAAACATAAGAGGTAATATTATAACTAGATTATATGATGCTAGGTTTATTGTACCCTACTTTTATATATAAGGGCAGTTTACATTTTATAACCACAGGTGCATTGCAGAACTTAATTTTAACAAAATCCTGTAGTTTTTTAAAACACCATTTTATTAAAACGTAAGTAAAGCCATATCAACTATGGTTGTATAATACTTTCAACAATTATATTTTGAGGTTCATACACTGGAGGTGGTTTTTCTATCCTCCTTCCATATAAATGCATGTGCATTTCACCTCATTTCTTTCCTCACTCTACTAAACTACTAACAAATTGAATACCACATTTCTCTAAAACTTACTTTGGACATCAATTAAGAACTAAAGAAATCATTGTTTAAGACCACTTTTCTACATGCTCCAGGGGTTTTCACATATAAACTTAAAATAGCTGTAAGATTATTTTTTTATTTCTTCGCATCTTGCTACCCATACTTGACCTTGTTAACTTCAATTTTAAATTACATGTGAAGTACCAAAATAATGTATCAATTTAGTGTGATAGTTGAAAAAACAAATTTTTCAGTTAATCCTATGCATTATTCTATTCCAAAAACTATAATGAGCGTGCAATAATATATGAAAATGTTCACCTCAAATGGTGATATACTGCACCAGGAAAAAAAAAGGTGGGGCAGGGAGTCTCTAACGTACTAACATTTTGCCCCCCATGGTAGTTACAGCGTTTAGTCCCCACCTTCCCATTTACCTTGATGTTGTGTTCAGCCTAATTTCCGAACGAAGCTCGTGACTTCTTAATCACTGTCTCTTACACTGCTTTTCACAGTGATAAAGAGACAAGGAGGGACACCATTAAAATGGTTGGGGAACTCAATTTTATTACTGAAATTTCAAAGCCTTTGAGTTGGAGCTGGTGAAAACAATTTTCAAGGAGGCAAAATAAAATGTAGGGGTTAATGATGCCAGGCTAAAGTAGCCTGGATTTTAGTGGGTATATTAATAATTTTGAACTATTAAATATAGTGACACAAAAACACATCCCTCTTTTACAAGTACATAAATGGGTTGGTTCCATTACCTTACACTATGTCCAGACACACACATATTGTACAGCTTTATTTGGCACGTTCCTATCTAATAGGCCACTAGTTCCAGCCCCAATTTATGCTTGGCTGTTCTAGAACACTTTCCATTCTGATACTTTACAAATTCCTCATCTTTAAATGTTCACTCAGACTTCTCAAACCAGACTACCTCGTCTGCCTTTTCGTCTAAACCTACTGAGGCTTAAGACAAACCCTTAAATGTAACATTATATTCATCAATGTGGATCTCCACATGTTTTATACTTCTCCAGCGAACAATATACAACTAGCTTGTTTGACTCTAATGAAACTGAGAGATGGTATCATCACATTGCAAATATTCACATAGTACGTAAGCTTTGTATTGAGGAGAAATATGTGTGTGGAGTTTTGAAGAATATTAACCATTCCAATTCAACCTATACTTTTCAGATATAGCAAAGTCTTTTATATCAATGTTAATAGGTGTTACAACCTTTGTAAAGTACTTTTATCTGTTATGTAGAAATTTAACTTACAAAATGTTTAAATCTTTTTTGTTTATAATTGACAGCAAAAAAACAAACTTTCATTTAATTTTATTCACAGGTCATGAAGACTGTATTGAAAATGTTAGTTATTTTACACTGGATACAGCTCAGCAAAACGAGCATTGATGACATTATTTTAACAAACTTACACTATACAATTGAGCAGAAAATAATATCTTCAAGGATCATCAACATCATTAGTAAGTATTTCCTTCAGCAACAACCAATAGAAATGGTTGTTGACTCGAATGAAGATCACAAAGTTGTGAAGAAAACAGATATGATTGTTTCCCAAATATGGCTGTACTTAATGAAAACATTGAAGCCAACAGTGATGTTAATTGGTGGTAAATCACATCATGAAATTCATGACAAGATTAAACTTTCAGGCAAAAGAGACAAATTAGTCATCCTAACACAAAATACAACCTCCTTATCAAAACTTCTGAAAAACATACACGATCTTCCATCATGGAATCCAAGAGGAAAATTTATAATATTTATGTGGTCTAAAGCAGCACCCATTGAAGATGTGAAAATAGCTCTGGAGGAATGTTGGTTTTATAACGTTGTAAATGTTGTAGTCTTGGTGGCTCACCAAGAGGAGTGTTCAGTCTACAGTTACTTTCCCTTCTCAAGTAATCACTGTGGAGGAGTAAATGAAGCAGTAAAGATAAACATATGGAGAGATGGAAATTTACAGCAAATATCTAACTTGTTTCCAAACAAGCTGAAAAACCTCAAGGGATGCATGTTAAGGGTTGTGACAACTAATTCACCTCCCCACACTATAGTCACGAGCGTGCCTAACTCAGATGAATGCGAGCTAGACGGTATAGAAGGTCAAGTCATCCATACTCTTGCAGAGCGCATGAACTTTAAAATGGCAGCTCATACTCCCAAAGATGGCCAACGTTATGGTTTTGAACTACCAAATGGGTCCTGGGTTGGAGCCACCGGTGATCTGTTCAACAATCGAGCTGACCTAGCAGTGTGCAGTTTTGTTCCAACAATGAACAAACTTCAAGTCTTTGAATTGTCTAAATGTTACTTCATTGATAAGCTCTCATGGGTTTTACCGGCAGACAAGGTAATGCCCTTATGGTTAAATCTACTGCTTCCCTTCAGTAAAGAAATGTGGCTTTTCGTGGGGTTGGTGTTTTTAGCATCACTTATTTACATGCTCCTACATTTACAAATTAGTGTAATTACAAAGGATGATATCTCAAATGAGGACCCTAGCTCTGTTGCCATTTTTTTGTGGTCTTCTTTCTTTGGTATTGCTATAACTCATATGATCAGAGGTTATGATGTGAAAATATTCTTTTTGCTTTGGTTATTTTACAGTCTAGTGATCACAAATGCTTATCAAGGATCATTGGTTAGTTTCCTGACAACACCTAAATACTTGAGAAACATAAATAGCATGAAAGAACTTGTGGAATCAGGAATTCCTTTTGGAAGTAGTATTTCTTTGCATCCCATGTTTAATGATCCTTCAGATCCAGTCATGGTATCCATTTATAGAAGAAACAGAGTTGTCCCCATGGATAAACTTTCAACTCAGTTGGAAAAAATAGTTTTCAAAGGAGAAGAATTTGGATTAATTCATAACCACAATTATCTCTTGCGATATGCCAAGTTACTAAAAGGTAAAAAGAGTTTTCATATTGCTGACGAGAGTGTGATGTGGTATCCACTGTCAGTGTACATGCAGAAAAATTCTTTGTACCTAGACCAGATCAACTATTGGACCCCAATTTTATTTGAATCTGGTTTAATAGACAAGTGGAAAACAGATTTTACAGGAAAGTTAGCTGATGATAACAGTCACACTGACAAAGTTCTTGAAATGTCTCACATGACAGCTATTTTCATAGTTCTTTTTATTGGACTTGGTGTAGGCATTTTTATATTTATTGGGGAGACTATATTAAAAGGGCAGCAACTAGATTTGAGGTGGTGTAACTTTGGAAATTAAAAAATGAGCAATATAATTTTAAAGTGTATAGAAAAATATACTTTTTATATCCATTTCATAGTTAAAAAACTAAGGCCATGTCTGAATAGTTTGTCCCTTACGCACTTTACTGCACACTTTAATATAACACGTATCTGGTGCCCCTAAGTACATAGAGTGCATGATAGTTTTCGAACAGCAAAGTACAGCTAGAGCCATCTGGTGGCCAATCCTGAAACATGCGTTTCAGTGGTGACATTTTTTTAAGGCGCAAATTCATATTATTCATTTATCTTGCTTAATTCTATGAACCTTAGGGTTTGTTTTACTGTCCCTGTAAATAATAAAATCAATTATATGTCGTTGATGTTATTTTACAATAATAATAAAAAAAATCATTATAATATGCTTAAAAGTAGACAAAAGTAAAATGAAGTTAAACTTTTTTTAATTTAACCCCTTTATGGGTTATTGTTAAAAAACATATTTGGTAAACGTGCGCTAAAAATGATCAATTCTATCACAGTTTTATAAACTTTAAAATTTTTGGGAAGCTGACAATTAAATTAGGCCTAGCTTACATTAATATCAAGTTGTTTTAAAGCATGTAAAAGTATTGCCAGATAAATACATAGGCCTATAGGAATTCCAAAATAAATTACTTAAATAAAATGTTGATCTCTTGTTTTGAAACATTTTGCCGGAATGATTGACTGCCGAATAACAAAGAAATTTCAGCTACGCGCCAAAAGGAGTGTGATGTATGCAGGGATGCTAAAGAGCAAGTCAAACATTTTTGCATATGTAGAGAAATTGTTAAATATATGCATATATTAAATAAATATATATATTGCCCTAGTTAATTTAATTATATCTGTAAAGTATTATTCTCAAACAAATTTTACCGGAGATCTTTTAGCTTGTAAATAAATTTCCTTTTGAGAAAGATTTTCACACTAAAAATCGAAATTTAACCGTTTAACATCATGTATATAAGCAAATAACAAACCATACTAGATTTATTTAACAGAATGTGAATGTTTTATTCAATTTTCACACAATATATAATACGTTCATTCACTATAAAAAGCTAGTTTAACTAAAGTGCACGATAAAGGGCAAGTCGTATGTACCCCTTAGTAAAGTGCACAATAAGGGTTGCAATCGTACACATTAAGATAATCCAGACACCATCAAAAATCACTTCCGGCCTCTAAGCTGACGTCATTGCAACTAAAGTGCACATGGCTTTCAAGGGCCCTTAGACGGACTATTCTGACACGGCCTAGGTTATCATAGGATAACCTCATATGCCAATGTTCAATATTTAGAGTTTGAAAATCTTGTTTATAGCACAGGATTTAAAACAAATACTTTATTATTCTAAGCATAACCCTGAGAGTTGCCCTCCTTGGCCTACATAACCAGAGGAACTGCAGTTTTTAACATTTAAACATTAATATTGTTTAGTTTGTATCAATAAAATAAGAGTAAATATGTATTAGTCTGTATTTTTTTTATATTTTCAATTTTATTATTTATTGTTTGTACACACACAACTTAATAATAGCAATTATTAATTTGGTACTACCACATAAATCAATGATAAAAAATTATTTAAAAATATCCTTGATATTGACTGAAACATTCTCTGGACTGTCAATATTATTTTGTGCATCACGGAAGGTTGAAGCCAGACTTTGTTTTTTCAATGGATCATCTGTTCTCACTCTAAATGTTTCTTCTTTACTTTGAGAAAACTTGTTTTCAGTGTTGAAAATCTCTAATGATTCGTCAAAGAGTCTATCTTCATCTACTTGGCCGTCCACCTTGAGCTTGTTGTAAATATTAAGGAACTTCTGGGTTGAAGTTGGTGTGTGTTGATCCAGCAAGTTTATACTTCCCAGGTTCTTTTTTACTTTGAGAAGTTTACTAACAAAATTAAACAAGTTTCAGTACCATTAAATAATAATCATACACAAATCAATAAACACTCAGCATACAAATTTATAAAAGGGGACTGAGGAATATATTGTATTTTAGGCAATATTTTCAAACAAAAATTTCATATGAAATGTATATACTGCTAAAATTATATTATGAATAGACATAGCTTACATGTTAATGGTAAAACATTTAGGTAGGCCTACAAATGTAACAACTGTGTTAGTTGTTAATGTATGATTTATAATGGTATTTTTTGAAAATATTAAAATATGTTTCAATATTCTTAAATTGTAACTGTAATTTTCAGTGAGTATGAATGTAATGAATTAATAACATAAAAATATATATATATAGACTACTATAATGTATTTTATACCCAACTAAAATTTTTGAAAACTAAACACATTCAAGCATTTTAACATTATTGTATTAGTACGTTGAATGGTTTTATATATTTACTTGTAAATAGTGAATACTGAAAATCAATTTATTTTGCAACTCTTAAAAATTACAAAACTTATTCTTACACTCTTATTTTATCCTCTGGGTAGAAAATATTTCTTATTGGTATTGATGACTCGGGGCGATCGAACCTGGGCTCATATTTTGGTGGGAATGACTCATAGATGTCGTACCATAGAGGTTTGTCTTCATACTTCATCGCACCAGACCTTAACAACCCTGCTACCCTGAAATAGGCCAAAACTTATGAGGGATAAAACCAATATAAAATAAATAGGTACAGTTTGTTGTGGTAAAATATATACGCTCATCTTGTTGAAAATAGTAATGAAATGAGTTAGAAATAAAATGTTGAAAAACTCATCACACCATTATTTATTTATAGTGGTTTAAAAGTGTTTAACACAAGATTTGAGTTATTAGTGCCTTGACCTGCAACTAAGGTGCTCTCCAAATGCTTTCACACCCCTTGGTATATTGAAGAATTAATATACTTAATTCTATGGAAAAAAAATGGAACACCTACTTTTTAAATGTTGTGGGATATATACAATGTTAAAATGATGGGATAACTAGTGCCAGGATTTCTATGTGGTATTAACCTACAAAATATGCATATTAATATGTAGCAAAATCAGTTAAAATATGTATTAATGTGAAAAATGTAAAATTCTTTTTCCACACTAATAATACATAGATTTATTAATGAAATAAGATTCAATTATATGGATGCAAATTTCTGAAGGAAGTAATAGAAAAATGAATACAAATGTACAATTACTCTTTAACAAGTTATATTGTATTATTAGTTTGTTTTACACCACTTAAATTTCTCATTAACTTAAGATTTCAAATACATGGAATTATATAAAAGAGTTAATAAATCATACAAACACTCAATTACAATTGTTGGCGGCTATTTGAAAACATGTGAACGCCAGACTACTCCAGAATTTTTAAAGTCAGTATCTTGGAATTATATTTTTCAATTCGAGGTTAAATGTTTGATCTCAACATACTAACCAATAATAATATTAGAGTTGAGTGTATAGACATGGTTGGTCTTGTTTGCTTCACATCGTATTCTGGCCCCTTTACAGCACGAGAAACGTCAGACAAAAAGTTACGTTATAACAACTAATCCTCTCGGACAAGTCAGCATATCTGACTCTGACTTTACTCACTGCCATCCCTTCACTGAATACTTTCCTTTATGAAAATACATGCTAAAGGAAAATTAGTGACACATCACTTAAAAGTATTTTCCCCAAGAAAGACATAAAATTAATACCACAATAAAAAAATATGAAAAATATTTTACAGTAATTTTATGTAATATAATCGAAAATATGTGAAAGTCAGTTTATTACGTAAAAAAAAAGTGTAATATTCAAACTTAAAATACAGTCCCAAACAGCCTAATTCACCGACATTTGGATTTTCACATTTCTAACTAGAGGGATTAAAAGATTTACCATAATAACACAAAAATCATAAGGCTGTTGATAAGATATAAAATGTTGGGAATAGGACACAAAAAGGGAGGGATTTATGAACTTTTTCTTTGTCATATTATAAATATATTTTTTTATCATCAATATGTACAACAAGAATTACAAGTTTTCATTAATAACAAAATTAATAAATCTTATAAAATTGTATATAAGTTATTTATAAGATTAAAACCAAACTCACCTAAATCACAGAATTTAAAAATATTTCAATAGAACTGTCACTACATATAATTCATCCAATAAAATTATAAAATGTCACTCACTAATCTTGATTTTTTCATTTTTGGAATATATTTTACTTGCATTATTCTTAACACACATTTAAAATATTAAAGCTCTATTTTGATTATTTTATATTTTATAGAACTTCAAAGATGAACCCCTATGTTCCAAAATTCTTTTCACACATTTGCTTTAAGGAAACAATCAAAGCAGCTAATATTCAGGATATCCAGTTTTTGAACATTATTATTATTATTATTATTATTATTATTATTATTATTTGGGTTTAAAGGCGCATCGACACATTGAGGTCATTAGGGCCTTGAAATATATTAAAAACATAGTAAAATCCCCATAGGGGAGACACATAATAATTCACCTGCAGAATATACAGGTAAATACCCAAAATAATAAATGATATAAATATAAAATAATAGATAACAAAGCGATAAAATACCCATCTGAGATACTCCATAGGAGTGCTCAAATGGGCTATTAGTACAAATGAGTGATACACTTGCTAAAAAAAAACACAAGTGTATCCCTCCGATAAAAAGACAAAACAAATATATAAAACAATATGTGAGTAAAAAGACAAAACAAACATGTTAATGTGTACTAAAATCGTTAAAAAGGTCTCAATATGAGATAAAATCCAAATGAGTCAATTTATAAAAGTGACTCAAATGGCATTAAAAAGATCCACCTGGCGTATAAAATGGAGTAAAAAATAACTCCATCCACGCTATTGCATAATAAAAAACGAAGGTTACCTTTGAAATCAAGAGCCAGGTGAATACAGGCATATTTACGGCACTCCACCAAAATGTGATATTTTGAACATTGATCCAATTTGGAATAAATATGCAGAATTGACTATAAATTTCAATTATGTACCTAGTCAAAGTGTCTTAAAAAATATAACTATGCAATGTTTTATAAGTTTGAAAAAAAAATTGTTTTCTAAAATATAAAAGTATATTGTTAGTAAAAGAATTTTAAACCTAAAGTCATGGTTTTGGCATGATTAAATAGAGCAGAAAATTTCCTATATACTTATGTAAGAACATATTTCAGGAATAACTTTTTTATTTAAATTAAGTTTGTCAAAGCTTTTTTTTATACGTCTTACTACTGTGTGGTTATATGCCTGGCTTCCTTCCTATTTAATTATTAAAAAACATGTAAAAAGCCATTATTACAGTAGGCTAATATAAAGTCAAAGCTTCAGTTGATCATTTATGTCAGATTTTAAAATAAAAAATAAAAATTCTACATGTGGAAACTTCCCCACTTTTTAGTAATAAATTATTGATATTGTTCTTTCAATTAATTTTGCCTTCCTGTAATAGTCAGGGTTGAAAAAAACCTGTTGGGTTATATTCGGGTTTTCTGTGGTTTGATTAAAAGTATTATGAGCCGTTAACTCCCGCTTAACTGTGGTAATGTAGGGGATGAGTGCCGCGGATAACCCAAAACCACGGATAATCCGCATATTTATTAAAACAGAGAGTGTAGCATATTCAATTCAAGCTAGTAGTTAGTACTCACCTATCATGATTCAGTTTATGAACACATCATTATATTTCACGCACTAAGACAATAAAAAACACTTTAAATCAATGGACCCAAAATGGACAAATTACTTAAAAGTTTGTATTAGTTTTCTGCTTCATTGCAGCTGCTTCCTTTTCCTTATCATGCTATGTATTTTCTGTAAAATCCTGTCCCAGATAGTAAGTCCATTCCAGTGCAGCCCTTTGCATAAACTTTTTGCCTCTATGGCCATTATCTCTTCATTAGGGATTTACTTAGTACAACAATCAGTAGCCATATATTCTCAAACAACGTGGCATTTTCAAAAACTTATCCCCTGCTGTCAGAGATGCCGCGGTTAAGCCACAAAGCGGATAGTTGGGAGTTTACTGTATGTCATCTGATTAAACCAATCATTCAAATATAGGCCTATTAATTATTCAGAATCCAGAGAAACATATTTTAATTTAGTTAGGAAAGGAGTAATAAGAGACATAATAAAGTAAATTAGTACTGCCTGGACATTCAATAGTACATTTATACTTCAACACAATCTTGGGCACACAATATAGGTATCAACTTAAACAAACGGCGCCTGAAGGGGGCCGGAAACTAGGCACTATCCCCGCGGGCCCCTACTATGGACTTGTGCTCCCACAGGTTGCGCACTGTAAAAAGGTACACTAAAAAGAAACAATAGTGACTGCTATCTGTCACAGACCTAATTGGGTCATTGAACAAAGCATTAGATAACCTGATTTCCACCATGAAGTGATCCTAAACATGGTTATACCGTTTAGGGAGTCATTATTATTCCCGATTATATAAAACTATTTCTTAAGGACTTAGAAAAGGAAGTCAGACACACTGACATTGTAAATAAAGTTGTATGGACCAAGTTACATAGAGAATTAAGCTCATTATTCAAAACTAAACCTTATGGGCATAGAAAAACAAGTCAAAAACACTGACATTTAATACTATATCATATGGACATAGAAAACGAGTAATAACCCTAACTATCAAAACTATGCCTTATGGGCATATAAAAACAAGTCAGACACTCTGACACAAAATACTATGTCATGTGGACATTGAAAAGAAACAATAAGACTAAGATTGAAAACTATGCCTTATGGACATAAAAACAAGTCAGACATTCTATCACAAAAAACTATGTCTTATGGACATAGTTAAAAAAGAGTGCTACGACTCTACTCCGATTCTAACTATCAAATATTCATAGTCTCAGACGAGGTTTTATCTACGTCAAGGTGGAGAGACAGACGCCTCACACTTTGTAGTAACCAGAAGCTTGTGCGTCGATGTAGATTAAAGTTGAAGTTGTTCTTCCATCGAATTGATAAAATAGAATACAAAATGTGAAGTGAGTAATGACGGTTATATAGTAAAAGAACTGACGTATTCGAGGAGGGTCTTCACCCGGACAACAGAGGGGAAGATAATGTGTGGAATTGCGCTGAATGACAACTAGTGCTCGAAGACTAGACTGCGTGGCAAGCAGAGAGAAATAGCTCAGCCATTTCATCGAAGTGGGGCCTGCTGATGAAATGTTGTTCTGCTGATGGTCCCGGCATAGTCAGCTGGAGCAGTTTTCCTGAAGTTTGGGCATTTTCCGGCAACATGAATTCACCGTGAGTTAATACTTGCCACACACTATTAGAATATATTATTTCTTGTATTCATTGTGTTAATCATATGTATGGTAGTTTGAGTGTATGTGTTAAACAGGAGGCTTAACACAGTACAGGCGATATTCCTAATCCAGTTAAACTTGCATCCAGTTTATCTTTTTCTACCATTGATGATAAATTAACTGCTTCAGGGAACTATTCATCTGATATTTGGTTAGTGGTGTAACTGTCTTATGCCTCTCCTTTTTAATAAAGATGATTAAAAACTCATTTTCAACATGCAGAACAGAGTTTATGTCCAGGTACAAAGTTTTTATTTAAAGTTTAAATTAATGTGCATTTATTTCCAGCAAGCTGAAATGAGACAACATGAAGATCACGCTTTATTAATAGTGTGTTTGTTTCAAATAGATTGATTGTAACATGTTAAATGTGCATGTTGTTCATATCTTGTAAGAATCACTTATTTATGATGGGAACAGATAGTATGTTTCTCATTTGAGTTAATGCCAGAGCACCAAAATATTAGTTCAATGTCCTCTTCAGGAAAATTTTCTGAGGCAGTGGAAATTACATTGGAAGCTAGTTTTATGACACTCTTGACAAAAAATAGTGCATGTGATTGAAACTGTGAGTCTTTGTTGTCACACATTATTAATTCAAGGGGTTAGTGTGAAACTGATGTAACTACAAAACATCAAGTTTTCAGGAGAAGGAAATTAAGATATTTTCTGACTAAAAGTTGTATTGGATATGAATTTAATTTAAAAAAATGTACTTTGATAGTTTAAAAATGAAAACTTATAGAATGTTCTTACGTTTATCACTCTTATTACTTTAAAATGTTTTTTTAATGCAAAAAAAAAACTTTTAGTATTTGATTAATGAGTTACGTTTTTGTGTCCCTAAGAGTTTTGTTCAACAGTGAATATAAACTTATTCTTAAGGGACAAAAACCCAAACTTTAGTATAATTACCACCTCCCTTTTTACAAATCAATTTAAATTATTTTATAAGAAGACATATAATTTAATTGGACAGTGTAAATTAAATATTACAAACTTGTAAACTTTTATAATTTATTTTAAAATTTTACTAAAATAATCGCATAGTTTAAAATAATGAAAATTACAAACTTTTATTATTTATTTAAAAATTTTACTCAAGAAAATAGTACTATCTTAGTTGAATTTAAAAAATGTTCAATCTATTTAATTATAATATTTAAATATATTTTTCATATTATATTTTTTATTGAGTATAAAATAAAATAAAGTTATGGTGACACAGTTCTTTCTCATCAAAAATTTTCTAATCACTTTCTGTGTCATTGTCCATGAAATCTTCAGCTGTCTTCAGTGCCTCATAAAAAGGATGATATTGCAGAGGAATTATTCCAGTTCTACAAAGATCTAGAAGGTCATTTCGTTTTTCTGCAGATATAGGCAAGGGTCCATTGATGTAGGCAGCCTCCAGGTGCAGATCAGACAATTTTCTTCTTCCTCTCCTTGCTACTTCCAAACTTCTAAATTCATTTTCACTCAAACTGTACTTGAAAAAAATCATCTTTGGGTCTTTCCTGCGATACTGAACCATTACGATCTTCAACCAATTTATTATCTCTCCAGATGTATCAATTTTTCTGTTTTTAATAATGTCTTTCTGAAGTCGCGAGAAATCTAAAAACTCCGCTTGGCCCATTTCGATAACATTATATTGCTTCTTTCTTGAAGCCATGCGTAGTACTGTGTACCAACCAGATGGATCATAAACATCCACATTCTTGCTGCTTTTTTCAATGTGTGCATGGACGTTGTCACATTCCATGAACGAATGCCCTGGTTCAAATAAACTATGAGTGATTACAGGAATGTTAAGAATTTGTGTTGCATATAAGAACATTGCCGACATGTTGACATTTCTGTTCTGTCCAGAGCATGTATCAGACATAAAAACAAACTCTTTACCACTAGATTGGTGTTTCTGAAGTAACTTGTAAACACAAGAAGCAACTTCATTTGAACCCCTTTTTGCCACAGATTCAGGCCACATATAGTTATCTGCAATCTTCGAAGCAACATTATATGCTGTGAGATTGTACACAGCAAGCCGTCTTTTATAAAACAATGCCTTGGCATTATTTTGAGGACAGTACCTCACTGCTTCCATATCAAACTGATAAAAGTAGCAGGTTTCTTGAATTGCTCTTTCCTTGGTGTCTTCTTTGAAGCTGCGGGCATCTGTCTTTCTTTTTAAATGTGTTTCATGACTATGTCTATTGTCTTCTTGTTCTTCTGGGCTCATCTGGTTAAACTTAAAACATGCATCACACATATCCTTACAAGGAATGTGAAATGCCAAGTTAAATTCCCTGTGAAAAATGTTTCTATAAAACCACAGTTTTTCACATTCTACTCCATCAACTTTACACCTATCACAGTAAAGATCATACATTTTCCTAAGGTTAAGTTCAGAGTGAAAAAACTCTTTTGTAGTATCTTTGTGGGCGTAGTGGGGTGGTAATGTTGGGAAAGACTTGATATGATTCTTTATGTGCTCTCTACTTTCCTCAGGTCGTTTCACACCAGGTGGGTGACGACCTCGACAATCCCTTTGAACAATATTGTTCTTGCTTGTTTTACTCAACACTGTTCAGTGTACATTGTTGTAACATATTTGAAAATGCTTAGGGCTGGGTGACTCAAACAATAAACCAACACATAGATTAAATTTACTTTACAGATTTTAAACTGATTAAATAGTATAAAGATGGAAATTTAAAATTAATAGGCCTATATTACTTCATGGAAGTTTTAAAGGCATATTAAGGTTACTTTAATTAATGTAAACTTATAAACAATGTGATGTAGGCTTACAAATAATTCATCAATACTAGTTTCTAGTTTAATCACATATAGTTAAACTAAAATAATATAAGTTAATATACTTACATTCATTAAGTGACAAAGCCATTTCAACAATTAATCTGCTCCTTGAGCTTATTATGAACAGTTGTTCCAACAACCACTCTTTCACAGATTCAAAAACCAACTGTTTAGTTTAAGTCTTGTAAACACTGTTACCACTTCATTAAAAGTAATTTAACGTTTTATTTATTTTCTGAGAAGTATTCACAAACTTAGAAACACAAAAACGTAAGAGCTTTTACAGATTTATAACTCCATTGTTTGCTTAGTGTGACAAAGATGTAAGAGCTGATAAGTTTGTCTGACACTAACACAAACCTATTTTTTGTAGTTACATCTAACTTCTAAAAAAAAATTTATTGAGTTATATTGTTGTGTCACTAAGAAAAAGCCTACTTTGTTGATCCCAATGATATTAAAATCTGAAAAAACTATTTTTTGTAGCTACGCTAGTTTCACACTAACCCCTCGAATTGTTCTGAAATAAAAGGATACCAAAGAATGCTTTAATTCACAACATGTACCGTCAACTGAGGTTACTTTGAACTTTGGGCTACTTTGTACAAACTTGAAAAATCACTTTTGTATATTATTTAAAGTATCAAGAGTATTGAAAATAACAAATTTAAAAATTTAAAAACTAAAACAGCTTGAAAAAAAAGTCAAAATTGTCAAGTCTCAGGCATAACCTATAATTTTTTAATCTATTTCAAATAAACCAAACAATAGACCATAAATCTGGGGTTCTAAAAATACCAAGTTTGCATTTAAAATATCTTAAATAAACTTACTAGAGTAAAAAAAAAGTAAAAACCACACCAAGTTTACAAATCGAGGGGCTACATTGAACAGTAGTTTTTTTTAAGTATGCTTGATTTTTGTTTGATTTACCAAACCCAGTTAAAATCATGTACTAATTGTTCTTTATTTTATTTTTATTTTTTTGCAGGCTGTAACTACCTATTAGCATGCCCTATAGACTGTTGCTTAATGCTTCCTTGCTTGGTGAAAGTTGTTTTAAGTAAATTCTACAAATGCTGATGAACTTACCAGTGCCTGTAGAATAGTTTTATATCTTGGTGTTGTCATGTAACAAAATGGTTAGAACATACAAGAGCAAGCCAGGTTCATGGACCCGTGGGGGACTACGAACCTAGGACTTTGTTAAGGGCAGTTAAAGATGTAAAATAAAATAAAAGTTAAGTCTGTGTGCAGCTGCAAAGGAGTATAAAATATAATTAGGAACACTATGTAAATATTGCAAAATGCCACTTTCCGACAAGTCTGCCCTTACACCACTGGGGAGGAGACAAAGT
Source organism: Timema monikensis (assembly GCA_902151445.1). Taxonomy (NCBI): domain Eukaryota; kingdom Metazoa; phylum Arthropoda; class Insecta; order Phasmatodea; family Timematidae; genus Timema; species Timema monikensis. The sequence goes on along the minus strand of CABFVZ010002379.1, from coordinate 8,275 downwards.
TAACATTAAAACCTGGAAAATATAGGGTTTTTACCGATGAGGAGGCACAGATGTTCGCAGAAAATTTTGAAACAGTGGCAGACTGGGGGGTTTCAGTTGATGCCTTACAAATAAAGTGTAAAATACAGTCATATCTTAACTCTGTAGGCAGGACCATCAAGTGTTTCAAAGGTGGTACAATGCCATGTGATGATTGGGTGCGATCTTTCATTTCTCATTACAAAGATTTGTCTGCAAAAATGTGCACTGACACAAAGAAGAGTCGAGCTGTTGTCTCCCCTGAGTATTTTCAAAACTTTGGCAAAACAATTGCAGAGATTCCTGTTGGAAATGTCCTTAACTATGATGAGACAAATTTCTGTGATGATCCAAAATCAAAGAAAATGATATTTAGGCTTATGATGAAAAGACCTGAAAGGATAATAAACTTTACAAAGATGTAATGTTTTGCATAAGTGACAGCAGGGAGAGCCTGTGTACAAAGCACATAAGATGTGGAGTACCTGGATTAACAATGGCCCAAGAATGCCAGATAGAATTCAACCAAAAGTGGTTGGTTTGATGAACACACTTTCAGTGTGTGGTTTCATACAATTGTTTTGCCATGGAGACCCAAGTGTACCGGTCCAAAAATGTTAATAGGAGACAACTTAAGCTCTCACTTTTGCACACACAATTGCCAAACCAAAGAAAAAATATGGAAAAAAAGGAACCAGTAGTAACACTTGGAGTATATTCTGAATAAGAGGATGAGAGTTTCACCTCTGACAAAAGTACTGATCATTACTTCGAGTTAGTTTCTTCGATGGAAAAAGATATTGTTAACGAGACCCACTGAAATTCAAAGAGGGGTCTGGGCCATTGTACGTTATATAAAAAAGTTTAGAGTCAAGCATTTTGTAGACCTGATATTATCTGTGGATCAAAGACAAAATATGTGTGAGCTACGTTACCTGTGAAAGCTGCCTGATGCTGAAAGAGCTTTAAAGTGGCCTGAAATCCCAGAAGAAGACCAAGAAGTCCCATTTAGTGATATAATAATCTTACTAGAAGAGCCTCAGTTGGACAGAAGAGGACTGTTTATTATTTAAAACCAGTTTTGATGGGCTAAATGTCCAGAAGAATACCTAGATGAGCAAGCTACAGCAGATCAGACATCTGAAAGGGAGTCGCAACCCTTGCTTCTGGAGCTACAATTCCAGACTTTGACCAAAAAAAAAGTAGGCTTACAGCTTCTTTTTTTTTACTAGTGCTTGTTAAGTTTTGTGCAAATTTTATATCTTTTGGTTTATTTGACTGTGTTGCAGGTTTCGTAAGAACCCACTGTAAAGTTCCAAAAATCTGGAATGCGTATTTTAAATATTGTCTATACTGTAATGAAGTTAGCGGTATGTTATGTATATTATGAATTATAAAAACCCGCTACAAATAAAAAAGCATAGGTAGTTTACATTGTTACCAACAAAGACAGATCTATTTCTAATTGTATGACTAAATTCCCAACTATTGGTATTTGTCTATTAAATGAAAGTGAGAATGCGTATTTGTAACAGCAAAAGTTTAGGCTTATATACTGTTAATTGATATTTACTCAAATGTGAATTTTTATTCATATTTGTGGCGTAAGATAAAAAAAAACTTACAGACAACAAACAACCAGACAAAAGTTTTTAAAATTATAAGATTGATTATAAAACTTGAATTGAAAGAAAATGTATTGTGAATTTGTTGATATGGATAAAGTGTATGATCTGGTGAATAGGAGTTTGTTACGGAATGTTCTTAGAGAGTATGGTGTAGATGCATGTTTAGTAAATGCAATTAAGGTGGTGTATGATGAAAGTAAAGATTACAATAGGGTGGATGGAGCTTTGAGCAAATGGTTTAGCATTGAACAGGGTGTTAGACAAGGTTGTGTTATGTCTCCATGGTTGTTTAATATTTTCATGGATAAGTGTATGAGGAATACTGTATTGTGAGGACTCGGTTGGTCTACAAATGGACAATGTGAATGTGCTATTATATGCAGATGATGCTGTATTAATGGCTGAGAAGGAATATATAACATTTTTTGGGTATGGAGATAAACATAATGGATCTTTGTATAAATATCTCCAAAACTACAGTGTTGGTTTTTGAAAAGGACAAATCAGGAAATGATTGTCACCTAAGTATAAATAGAAAACTGTTAGAACAAATGAATAATTTTGTGTATCTGGGCAGAATGCTCTGTAAAAATGGAAGGATGGATGGTGAAATTGACAGACGGGTGAATGCATCTCGGAAACTAGTTGGATATATGTGGACTATTGCAAAGAATGAGGTAGTATCAAAATAGATAAAGATGGCAGTGTATAAAAGTGTGTTAACGCCAGAGTTGTTTTACGGATTTGAAGTGTGGGTTTGTCAGAAGAAACACAAGAGCAAGGTGAATGCGGTTGGAATGAGATATCTAAGAAATGTATGTGGAAAAACTTGTATAGACAGAGTCAATAATGAATGGGTGCCTAAGAAAGAATGTGGTATGAAAGGGAATCCAATAGGTAAATGTGAAAGAAGTGTCTTCCGGTGGTTTTGGCATATTGAGAGGATGAGTATGGATCAAGTGACAAAACAAATGTATGAAGGTAAAGTGTATGGATTTAAAGAGAGGGGTAGGCCATGTAAGACATGGTTAAATGTTGTAGATAAATATGTAAAAAAAGGGAAATATTAAGAGTTTTAAGAATAAAAGAAGATGTATGACTCGGTGTACGAATGTTGTTGAAGCGAAGGAAGTATGCAAGGATAGGGAAGTGTGGAGAAAGTTAGTGAGGATAGATTAAGTACGAAGCGTTTTTTTTGTTTTTTTTGCTATATTCACAGTTTCTTGCCTACCCTGTAAGGGAATGGCATGATTAGGTATATAATATGTATAAAATGATCAGGGTAAAGCTGTGTAAAAATAGGCTTAAGCCTATGGGGAATATTTCCCCAAACATTTTTTTACACAATTTTATAGGAAATTTTCTGCTCTATTTAATAATGCCAATTACATTTTTTTCCAAACCACGACTTTCAGTTTTATATTTTTTTACTAACATTTAATATTTTGGAAAACATTTTTTTTCTTTTAAACTCATAAAATATTGCTTATTTTCATTTTAAAGACACTTTTACCAAAGGATTAAATTTACAACTAATTCTAAATATGTATGCCAAATTTGAATAACTTATCTGTTCAAAAAAGGAATTTCCTGAATATTATTGACTAGGATATATAATCCTAAAAGCGAATGTTTAAGAAGGTTTTTGGAACATAGAGGCTCATCTATGAAGTACTATAAAATTTAAACTAATCAAACTAGAACTTTAAAATTTGAAATATGTGGCAAGAATAATGTAAGGAAAATGAGTGCCAAAAAATAACAAAAATCCAAATTAGTGGCTGACACACACACACTCAATTCCCACAGAAGAAAACTCACGATCCAATATGGACTGACATTACAAAGTTTGTTTCTGGCCTCGGCAACGCACACACTCCCTGTACAAATCTTCTTGTTGGTGTTAGCTCTTCTGGCTTAAAAGCCGGTAAACCGGGCTGCCACCTAGTTCCAAGGAAGGCTGCACAGCGACCCAATCCAAGCGCCCAGCACTAAGTCTTGAAACCAATCATGTCCATAGGGCGCACAACCAGTTGAGTGGTGTACAAGAGGTTTGCTCCAATCTACTATTCCTGAGGCCTCCCACAAACTCAATCAAAGAGGCGCTGTCATTGAGCTCCTCCACACGATATGTAAGACAGGCTTCCATAGTGTGTGCTACCAGGATAGCAGCTAATATTATTTACTTGGATATATATATATATATATATATTAAGACGTCCAGTGTGGTGATTGGTGAGCTCCCTCTTCACTATTTACTGGCAGATTATCGCCATAAGGTGATTCTTGGGGGCAGTACTAGACTGGACCCTTCTCACATCATCAACATCATGTAAGCATCAGATTTTCGGCTTATCCCGTTTTATCCATCGTCGCCGGTCGTTATTATGGCCATTATTATCAAATCGATTTTGTTTCGGCCGTATTAATTTTCATGCTACAAATCTTTCCATTTGACTTTTCAGACATAAGGAATTTATTTAAAGAATAATAATTTTCAGTTTTCTCACTTTAAATGGTTTGCTAATTGTTATTAGTTTTTATCATGTCTAGTAATTAAAATTTGGGCTGCACCCTTTAAAAGTTTATAATTTATATTTCATCTTCAATGTTTGAGATGCTTTGTAAATAATTGTTTCCAGGCTTCCCCTTTTATATGGTTTGCTAATTGTTATTTATTTTAGAGCTTTTCTTTTAAATAATTGATTAAATAACTAATACGTTCGTTAATAAACCATATTCAACTTGCTGAAATTTCTGTAATTTAATTTAAAATAGCTTTTTTTTTTGTTCGTTTTGTAAGGTATTTCAAAGTTTTGTATATTTGGTGTTTTCTATTATAATTTGTATTCCCCCTCCCCTTTCTTACCTTTTATATTGTTATGAAATTTGTGGCCAACTAAGATTCAGGTTGTTATTGTTATTGTTGTTGTTATTTAGGCTATTTAAGAAAATGATAAATCCAATAATACTAGCATAATGTTTGATAATTTTGAATAACTTAATATAAGATTAAAACTAAATTCACAAGAGGAATGTAAACAATGACTACCATTAGGGTTGCAGAGTTTTTGCATAGGGAAAACTGGGACAAAAAAAAATGTGTTACCAAAGTCTTAATTTTTAAGATGTAAGTCATACATTTTGTGGCAATTTGAATCAAAATTGACGAGGCATCGTAATATCCCCTCAATTGTTTCCGCTAGTAGACCATTGCATCCCCATTAGAGAGAATATATGTTCAATATTCCCATTATGATCAGTAATCACAAATAAATATTCATAAAGCTTAAAAATATACAAGTATGGTTCCTGGAATTCTGTTTCCATATTTGGGGAGATTAAGCACCATTTCTCTGCGGCCAACTTATAATTCCAATCAGTTCCTTCATTATTTGTTTCATTTTCCACTAGGGTTGAAACTTTAGTCTACTTATGTGGTTGAAAAGAAACATATCATTTAAATCTGTTTTTTTTCTTCTTTAAAGTAATTAATGGTTTCTTCCACTATTTCCCATGCTGGCTTAACTTGTAAGTTAATCCATGAAAATAGTTAATATTCTTTTAATGGAGCAATCCATGCAGTTAAATAATCAACAAAGGTTTCATAAAATTTAATTGTTTCATCTCTATACATAATTATTAACTTTTCGTCTAATCCAGAGTTCTCATGTTTTCCTAAAATTATCTTAACACTTTGTGGTAAAAATATAGCATTCAATTTATCTTGAGCAGAAGTTAAAAAAATTTACTAATGTATTTGGTACTCTTTCCTCTGATAAAAACAACAACTTTAATACAGCAAATAATTTTAAAATTCTATCTATGGACGGGAGAAGTGAAAGCAGTCTTGTTTTTGAATACAAAATACAAATAAGTGTTTTGTATTCAAGCTCCATAAATTTACAAAACTCTTTCAATTGTTCAGATCTAACCATGTAGGCCTATATTGAATAATATTAAAATATTTTGAACACATTTTGATTAATAGCACAAGACAACTGATCTGTCGCTGTTTGTATGATAGTGTTTAAAATATGTGCTGCACAACCTATACCTTCAATTTCAGTACCTAATTCATTATATGACTGTAAAAACGTTTTTTTCCAAATCTTCCTTTTTCTACCAAAATTGACAATTGCATTGTTACCACAAAAAGCTATACATTTGTGTGGATTAATTTTCTAATTCTTTAATGTCTGAATACAATAGCTTGTGATAATGCCACACATTTCCTCATTTAAATATCCAAGTTTAATAAATTGTAACCTTATTTGGGCTTTTTTGTAAAATATTGGACAACTAGTGGGAATTTGTTTCTGCTTTGTGGTTACTGGTGTCTTATAATATGAACAAGTTTATAATTCTTTGAGAAATGAATCTAATGAATAGGGTGCTAGGACTTTGGTGATCAAATTTGTATTTTTGGTTCTGGCTAATGAATATTTAATTGCTGTCTTTCAGACAGGGCTGTGGAGTCTGAGTTTGAGGCAATTTTGAGTAGAGTCGGAGTTGGTAGAAAGGTACAGACTCCAAATTCAAAATAAAAACATATAGGCCCAAATAATAGCCCCTAATTAAAAGAAAAAATGTAATGCATAGTTAGATGCATATTTACTTTAATAGTAATGTAGGAAAGTTTACTTTCTCAGATATTGTAATAACAGATATTTATTTTATGTTCTATGAACCTAATTAGCCTAATGATTTATGTGATGGTGATGAATTGTCCTGTGTTACCATTTTAGTATTTAGTATTTCAAATTTTAATATATATTAATAAGTAATATATTTACTCTCAGTAAAATTATTATACTACAGCAAATTCTTAAATACCTCCTAACTAATATATATACATTAGCCATTTATGGAGGAGTCCAAGTCGAATATTAGAAAAATATAGGAGTCAGCGTTGAAGGTTTAGCCTATCAACTATACAGCCTTGCAGTTTCAGGACACCGGGACTATAATCATCCAAAAAACGGGACAATCCTGGAAAACCAGGATGTCTGGCAACTCTAACTACCATATCATTTGTGATGACTTACAGTATATTATAAGTTTAACTTAATATTGAACCATGATCATTTCCAGAGTATGAAATCATTATTTCCTATTGAAATAAAATTGTTTGTATGGGATCAACACCTTGGTTTATTAATGCATGAAAGTTTAGATTTAGTTAGTTGTATAAATTGAGGGTGTGACTGAAAAAGTGAAATGTGCTCTTTGTAGACAATTATTGTGCGTTTCTAAAAAAATTAGTTTTTTAGGTGTAATACATGTTTTCGTGTAAAACACGTGGCCTACAATTACAGGATTCAGACACCATCCAAAAGGACTTCCACCCTTAACTCAAAGTTAATGCAATTTACAAGTGAACTTGGATTCCAAGGGCCCTTCAACGGACAATTCAGACATGGCCAGCATGAGCTCAGGATGAAGATTAGGAAGTGTAAGCCCCTAATTCAAAAGAGATAATCCATCACAAATCTAGAAAGCTAATGGAAAAATCTAAGAGAAAGTCGCTATTAAAACAACACGGGGTGTATCCGAATAGTCTACTTATGTGGCGTCGTCTTGACTTGTGCCCTTGATAGCTGCATTGTCAATAACGTGATCTGTCTGAATAGTTGTGAATAATACCTATGCAATCTTCTCGAGGTTTTGGTCAACATGGATATGAAGAATACAGCCGTGCGCTGTTCTCATGGTGTCGGTTGCGTTGTTTGACTGGCATTTGTTTTAGTATTATCGTTTTGTCTGCTAAAGCAATGACTTACGTTTTTTGCCATTTTAAATAAGGTTGTTGTCATTTAAATAGTTTGATGCAGTCTTCACTATGAACAGCGCGAGAATTATAAAATTATAAAGACTGCATCAAGTTTAAAACTGAAGGGTCCCGACTAGGGAACCTTGGACTATTCGGATACAGCCCCAACAACCCTGTTGGATGAGAACTATGGCTTTATCTGAATAGTTCAAGGATTCTTGTAAAGTATCTGTGAGATCCAGTCTTGATAAAATCACACTTGCCACTACTTCCCAAACGAAGACTGCATCAAAATATTCGAACGCCAACGACCTTTCTAAATCCATAGGTCCGCAGTGCTGCTCTCTAGCAATGATCTAAGAAACTATGTAAACACCATGTATTAGCCCTAAAGAAAACTATTCACATTGGCTTAATATACCGGTACATTCTAGGAGTTAATAGTCTGTTTATAGTATTTGAATATAGAACGTGGAATTATTTTGCATAGGCCTACTTATACATTTTTGGCGACTTCTTTTCATAAAATATTTCAAAAATATCAACACACGGGTCATAAAGTTGAAATGGCGGGTAATGTAAAATTATGTGCGGCAGCGAAAATAAAACAATTGACAGTGAAATAAGATAACAATAATACAGTTGCTGGTCAAACTACGCACCAAGGCCGAACAAGGCAGTTTCGACGATATATGGCTTCCATCCTTGGATCCAAGGACGTCTACATAGGCATCCTTCGTTACTATTTGGACAGATCTACACTGGATCACGACCCGCCTCGGTGGCGTAGTTGGCTAACGCGCTTGTCGTGTTGAGCTCGACTGCTGAGGACGGGGAGATCGAGGTTCGAATCTCG
>CABFVZ010002378.1:96180-114345 GCA_902151445.1 Timema monikensis | reverse complement strand
TAAGAACAAGAACACATTCAAACTGACCCTCATATGTTATTTTCTCGAGATAATGGCTATTAGAGTTGGAGTATGTATTAAATAAGAACAAAAACACATTCAAACTGACTATCGTCTGTTATTTTCTTGAGATATTGGCTATTAGAGCTGGGGTATATATTAAATAAGAACTAGAACACATTCAAACTGACCCTCATATGTTATTTTCTTGAGAGAATGGCTATTAGAGTTGGAGTATGTATTAAATAAGAACAAAAACACATTCAAACTGACCATCATATGTTATTTTCTCGAGAGATTGGCTATTAGAGTTGGAGTATGTATTAAATAAGAACAAAAAAATATTCAAAACTGACTCTCGTCTGTTATTTTCTTGATATATTGGCTATTAGAGCTGGGGTATGTATTAAATAAGAACAAAAACAAACTCAAACTGACTCTCGTCTGTTATTTTCTTGAGATATGGAGTATTAGAGCTGGGGTATGTATTAAATAAGAACTAGAACACATTCAAACTGACCCTCATATGTTATTTTCTCGAGATAATGGCTATTAGAGTTGGAGTATGTATTAAATAAGAACAAAAACACATTCAAACTGACTCTCGTCTGTTATTTTCTTGAGATATTGGCTATTAGAGCTGGGATATGTATTAAATAAAACAAGAACACATTCAAACTGACCCTCGTCTGATATTTTCTTGATATATTGTTTATTAGAGCTGGGGTATGTATTAAATAAGAACAAAAACACATTCAAACTGACCCTCATATGTTATTTTCTCGAGAGATTGTCTAATATAGCTGGGGTATGTATTAAATAAAAGAAGAACACATTCAAACTGACCCTCGTCTGTTATTTTCTTGAGATATTGGCTATTAGATTTGGAGTATGTATTAAATAAGAACAAAAACAAATTCAAACTGACTCTCGTCTGTTATTTTCTTGAGATATTGGCTATTAGAGTTGGAGTATATATTAAATAAGAACAAAAACAAATTCAAACTGACTCTCGTCTGTTATTTTCTTGAGATATTGGCTATTAGAGCTGGGGTATGTATTAAATAAAACAAGAACACATTCAAACTGACCCTCGTCTGTTATTTTCTTGAGATATTGGCTATTAGAGCTGGGGTATATATTAAATAAGAACAAGAACACATTCAAACTGACCCTCATATGTTATTTTCTCGAGATATTGGCTATTAGAGCTGGGGTGTGTATTAAATGAGAACAAGAACACATTCAAACTGACCCTCATATGTTATTTTCTCGAGATATTGGCTATTAGAGCTGGGGTGTGTATTAAATAAAACAAGAACACATTCAAACTGACCATCATCTGTTTTTTCTTGAGATATTGGCTATTAGAGTTGGAGTATGTACTAAATAAGAACAAAAACAAGTTCAAACTGACTCTCGTCTGTTATTTTCTTGTGATATTGGCTATTAGAGCTGAGGTATGTATTAAATAAGAACAAGAACTCATTCAAACTGACCCTCATATGTTATTTTCTCGAGATATTGGCTATTAGAGCTGGGGTGTGTATTAAATAAGAACAAAAACACATTCAAACTGACCCTCATATGTTATTTTCTTGAGATATTGGCTATTAGAGTTGGAGTATGTATTATATAAGAACAAGAACACATTCAAACTGACCCTCGTTTGTTATTTTCTTGAGATATTGGCTATTAGAGCTGGGGTATGTATTCAATAATAACTAGAACACATTCAAACTGACCCTCATATGTTATTTTCTCGAGAGATTGGCTATTAGAGTTGGAGTATGTATTAAATAAGAACAAGAACACATTCAAACTTACACTTGTCTGCTTTTTGCTTGAGAGATTGTCTATTAGAGCTGGAGTGTTTATTAAATAAGAACACGAACACATTCAAACTGACCCTCGTTTGTTATTTTCTTGAGGTAAAGGCTATTAGAGTTGGAGTATGTATTAAGTAAGAACAAGAACACATTCAAACAGACCCTCGTCTGTTATTTTCTCGAGATATTGGCTATTAGAGTTGGAGTATCTATTAAATAAGAACTAGAACACATAGAAACTGACCCTTATATGTTATTTTCTCGAGAGATTGGCTATTAGAGTTGGAGTATGTATTAAATAAGAACTAGAACACATTCAAACTGACCCTCGTTTGTTATTTTCTTGAGATATTGGCTATTAGAGCTGGGGTATGTATTAAATAAGAACTAGAACAAATTCAAACTGACCTTTGTCTGTTATTTTCTTGAGATATTGGCTATTAGAGCTGGGGTATGTATTAAATAAGAACAAGAACACATTCAAACGGACCCTCATATGTTATTTTCTTGAGATATTGGCTATTAGAGTTGGAGTATGTATTAAATAAGAACAAGAACACATTCAAACCGACCTTCACCAGTTGTTTTCTAGAGAAGCTGTTTACAAGAGCAGCACTGTATTAAGTTTGATTTAAAAGAAGGCCAATTAAATGTTTGCGTGAGGGGTGTATATGCTATTAAACTGTATGAACTTGATACAACAAAATCAACTAACTCTTTTTATGTCATACAAATTCCTTGTTTATATTTACAGAACGATTGGTATCACTTGTGTTATTACTTACGACTATTATTATGTCTGCTCACTGAATTGTTAAACAAGTTTTAGAGCCCATGAACTCTAGATTAATCCGACAACTTAGCTCAGTCTGAAGCATGTCTGTCTACTGAACTAAGAGTCCCGGGCAAAAATCCTGGCATGGCTGAAAATTAATCATTTGTGAAATGTGGGTCTATAGTATATAGTAGTGATGGGTTAACGGCTGGGGGCTGGATGTGGTGTCTGTTCTGGATTTAAGTTTGTTTGTAAGTCGTTTGCTGATATAGGTAGTTGGTTCAGAAAGTGCACGTTAAATATCTCAAATAAATGAAAATAAAAAAGATCTAGATTCTATATCCGAAAGATCGCATTGTATCTCACCTTGATCAAATCTCACAGGCCATGCATGCCAAGTTCTTATTTAACAATAATTATATAGACGCTGTGTTAGATTAATATGAATCATTTCATGTCAACAGTAAAGTATACTTATGTTTATTATTAGGTATAGTGAAAGACTAGTTAGTGTGAAGTGGGGGGCAAAAGGACGTGAGAAAAGACCAGTGATTTTACAGTTTTTATATCAAAATATTTTTTTGTCCAAATTAAATAAAAAAATTCTCCAGTAGAAATGTGACGTTTAATTTTCTTCACAACGTTAAATAAATATTGTTGAATATCTGTTAAGGATGTCCTGGAGTTTAATGACAACTTTTTCTGTCCATTTAAAAAGTTTCTCATCAAATGCCTCAATGCTCATGACAGATATTCAACAACTGTTGATATCACCATGAGTAGAAAATTAAACCAAACGGTGCTACTGGAGCAATATTTTATTAATTTGGCCAAAAAAGGTTATGCCATAAAAACTGCAAAAATACTGACCTTTACTCGCGTCCCCTACACTCCCACCCTAAAACTAACTTGGAAATTGGAATCATTTTCCAGAAACTTCGTTTGTAAGCATACGCAAATGATGTGACTCTTGTTTCTGAACAATTTTAAGTATTTCTCGGAAATAATTTGTGATATGTTTAAAAACTGTTTGATAACAAGTGTCCATGTTTACTTTGCGTTTCCCGTATAAGAAACAATGTTTCATGTAATCCATTTCAAATGGATTACAAGAAACTCAGTTTAGTTGTCTAAAGGTGTTTGCAAACATTGTCGACAACAATCAACGTTGGCCAGTCTTGAGTCTACTGTTCACACAGAACAACAAATAAGTTCTTGATTTTTTATGTTCCATTCCGTTCTAGTTGGTCATGTCGTGGACAACTGAAAAAAACTCTTGAGCTGATAGAACTATTTTATATAAATACACTACTGTGGGATGTGACATATGATATTATAAAAATCACGTCAATAAACGGAACGTTTTAAATAAAATAGGTGAAAAGTTCTCAGTTAGTGCTAAAGAAGTCGAAAAAAAAAGTTGAAGGCTGTTCGTGTGCAGTTTCGTAGAGAGTTTGAGAATTATTTGAGATTGAAAAAAATATGGGAAACAATATTTAATCATTGAAATGTGTACGTGACTCTGCCTTTAAAATATAGTTGAAGAATGACCATGGTTACGGGACGAATCCTGGATAACTCAGTGGTAAGAGCATTGGCGTACCAAGTCGAAGGTCAGAGGTTCGATTCCCGTGGCCAGGTGTCATTTTTCAATTTTCAGAATATGTTATCTAGATGGAGTAGCACTCACTAAAAAAACCCATAAATAATAGCTTTGGCTATTTGATTCATTATGTTTATATGATTTGTTTATCAATTAAAAAGTTACCTTATCAAGAGATTACAATCATTGCTCCTTATGAGTTATTGTATAACTTATCTTTAAATTATTGACTAAACGTATTTAGATAAACAATTGTAATAGGAATTTTTATTTTCGCCTCTGTGGCAACATGAGCTTAAACTTTTCTAATAAGGGGCTTCCTATGAAATTCAGATTGTAGCTCTGTTTATAATATTTGCAAAACCGTTTCCCTATGTTTGTTAACAAGAGGAAACATTATGTAAACATCAAGAAACAGTTTCCTAACAAAGTTTGCAAATAATGTTTCCTAGTGCGTATATATTATGTTAATGTCTTTCAAACAGTTTGGAAACTAAGATAATTTACTTTATTGATGGTGGATAAAAACAGATATAGCATATATATATATATATATATATATACATATACATACATAGTTGAAAGTGGCCTGTATTTCTAAAATAAAATGGAAGTTAATACATCCAGTCTGATTGGAAATATATCTCAAGGACCTTCCCCAGAAAATGGCGTTTTGCCCATAAAACTTGCATTTTTTTTAGCAACACATTTACTACCTCTTCAGGTTATACACACATATACTAGTTACGTTAATGGGTTATGGATGAATAAGGTTGAATTTAGTTAAAATATACCCATATTTGTGTGGAGAAAGGGTAAACAATTTTTTAGAGAAAAACCATCTTCGATACACCTCATCGGGATTAGAACCCTGATCTCCTTGTCATTGGCAGTCTAGTTTATTACGAGAGTGACACCTTAGACCATGTAACCACTGAAACAGGTTACGTTTCCATTTAAAACTCAAATAGAAACAAGGTGGATATTTTAGAAAAGTAATTGCAGTTTAAATTTTAAAATAATAAATAGTTATGGTAGTATTTTAATATAAAGAAGCTTTTAATTTTTTTTTGTGTGACCAAAATTGACTACATTTTACCATATTATTAGTGGAATATTTTACTATAGTTATTGATGATGTCCATCAAAAATGACAAGTGCACGTAATATGACTTAATATGAATATGTGAAAGTATAGCTTGTAACTTTTCTTGATGTTAGGTAAGGCTCTACCTAGTCTGACACATTAGCTCGGTCGATAGCGTGTCCGCCTACTGAGCTAAGGGTCCCAGACTCGATTCCCGGCATGGCCTAAAATTTATCATTGAGGGAAATATGGGCTTAAACTTTCACATTGATAAACTGGCGGCTGGGGACTGGATGTTGTGCCAGTCCTAGTCTTATGTTAGGTTATGAGGCACACGAAGTTACGATAGGCCTAGCAAGCCAATAGTGAAGAATATATAATTTGAATAAAAAAATTAACTCGGGCCACAGGCTGGAAACAGTTATGCATGTAAGATAAAGCTCTACCTATAAAAATAAGATTGTATTTAGCTACTCAAAAGTATTTTCTGTGTTCTAAGAGGTACTTACTACACGTTCATGCAAACCGCTTATTTACACTATTCGAGTAGAGAGGAAGAAGGTAGAATTTAAAAGTAATGCAACCACATTTTGGCGGAGGGAGGGCGTGAAATAATTTAGGGGGAAGGAAAAAAACACCCATTTTTGTTTTGTAGACTTGTATTTTAATAATAAAGAGTAAAACATGAACGGTTCTATCTGAGAAGGTTAATAAGTTGATTAAGTTAAAATTATATGTACACGTATTGATAATGTAACTTAATTTCACCCACTTCGGTGGCCGCATGGTCTAAGGTGCTACTTTTGCAGTAAACTAGACTACTGATGTTGGGGAGATCAAGGTTCGAATCTCGGTTGGGTGTACTGACAATGGTTTTTCCAAAGTGGTTTTCCACTCTCTCTCTCTCGCCCTCCACGCATATTCTGGTACACTTCCTCTAAATATATCATTCCTAATCCTTAAAACCATTAGTGTAATTATTACATAAGCGTATGACCCAAATGGGTAGTAAGACATGGCGCTAAAAATATTGTATTAGTGGTGTTGTCCTAGTTGTAGAGTTTGAACCACTTTAACGAGACCATTCTCTTAAATTTATAAAACACTAATTTTAAATCTGATTTTTTTCACAACCAGTTAACCATGATATTAGATAACTGACCAAGCTTGTACCAGAAAGCATGTCAACGTTCGGTTTGCTGCATTAATCAATTGAAAACAGAGACATTTGGCTCAGTTAATTAGTTTATTCATTTTAAAATACGTTTTAAATTTGACCGTATTTTATAAAATACATCATAACTAAATGTATCACTGGGATCAATTAACCGTTTTCTGAAGTGGGATACAGGATACAACAAAATATGAAGCCAGGTTTGGGCTGGATTACCTACCTAGGTTAGTTTTTTCCGGTGGGTGGGACGGGCTCTTAGGGATAGTAATAATACTTAGCACCGCGTCTTACTAACCGTTTGGGTTGTACGCTTAAGTACTATTTATTTTAATGGGTTAGGAATTGGGAAGGTTGAATACAGAGGAAGTGAACCAGCATTTGCATTGAAGAAGAGTGGAAAACCATTTAATGAAAACCAACCCCATTTCTCTCGAGTGAGAATCGAACCTTGATCTCCCCGTCCTCAGCAGTCTATCTCAACACAAAATTTGCTTGCTAGCTACGCCACCGATGCGAATTCTCTTAAAGATAGGAACTGCGATAAAGTTTTTTGATCACGCTGTCTTTCTACCCGTTCAACCATTCGGGTTATACATTTTAACACTAATCATGCTAATGGTTTTAGGGATAAGGATGGTTGTATTTATAGGAAGTGTACTAACAATTTCGTGTAAAACCATTTTGGAAAAATCACCCTCAATATACACGACCAAGATTCGAACCTCGATAACTCCTGTCATCAGCAGCAGTCTAGTCTACTGCTAGAGCAACGCGTTAGACCATGCGGCCACCGAAGCGGGTAAGATCAAGTTATTTCCAATATTATATGATCATATCATGTTCGGAACCTTAGCTCAGTCGGGGGTGAAGGTGCTTAGTGGGCTAAAGGTCCTGTGCTCAATTCTCAGCATGGCTGAAATCTTTATCATTGGTGAAAAGCTGGCTTCCCCTTTCACAGTGATAGATAAACGGCTGAGGGCTGGCTGTTGAGTCTGCTCTATGTTTAAGTTAGTTTATAAGTCATATGCTGATATAACTGGTCGGTTCAGAAAGTTCAAGTTAAATACTGAAAATTAAAAATACTTTTTCATCCCCACACTTTAGATTAATAAGTTAATATCCTTGATGGAAAATGTAATAATAAACAAAATCTGCGAATACTCGATATAACCACCTTAACGTACAAGGTACAAGTGTATATAAGTTCTTTATTTATAGAAACCNCCCCCCCCCCTTCCTCATTGTCAGTAAAAGATATAAAAAACAGAATTTCCGGTCCTAAAAGATATTGAATGTGTTGTTCGTACTGTTCTCCTGTTCTCCTTTATAAAACCAGCCTCACCTTCTCATATGACCTCCAAAAGGGTCTTGTCAACCCCCACAAATTTTTGTTAGGGTGGAGAGAAGGCTCAACGTCTGAGGGTTGATTTATACCCAACTCATTGGACAGAAAAATTACTAGAAGATAGAACAAAATATATCAAACTTTTTTTTAAACATGTTTTCTACTGGGCAAGAAAATATTCGTTTTTGAAAAAATAAGTAGTAACCAAAGTCTTTTTTCAGGTGCGATAGATTTTTACCATCGTGTGTTTCATAAAACATTCAAAATATAAGATTTTCTTAAGGGACCCTTTACATGAAAGTTTACGCCCCATTGCGGCCATCCCTTCATCTTAGTTATCCTTATATATAATTTGATAAGCCCGTTTTCGGTAATATAAATTACGAATAATTTTTGTTTACGAGCGGTGGAGCTACGGAATGGAAGTCAAAATAATCTAAAATTATTTTGCTGTAATGAGCAGTCAAGGGTTCGAATCCTACTGGGTATAGTATGGGTGTTTTTTCCCCAAAATGTTTTCCATCTTCCTCCACGCAAATTTGGGTATATTTCCTGTAAATTCCCCCTTCATTATTGTCGCCCCAATACCTTAATTAAATGTAGATAGCCCAAACGGGTAGCGAGTCGCGTGATGAGAAAATATCTACCAACTATTTATAGAAAGGGAAATATTTTCTACTAAATAAGGAAGAGTATTCTCAGTCAATGGAAGAGGGACTTAGAAAATGAAAGCTTGGGTAGGCCCACGCCAGATCGTAAATTACAATAGACATGTTAAATTAAGACAGTTAAGCTAATGGGATTTTTTTTTTCACTAATATAGTAAGAAATGAAATATTGGGATGTTAAGTCTTTCCTCAGTCCTTTTAATTATAGCCCGCACAGGTGGGAAGGCAGATCAATAATCATTCCTGTATGGTCTAGTAGTCACAGGGAGGTCAGTGTTCAAATCTTGGCCGGATGTACTTTTTTTTTCCATTTTCTAAATGGTTTCTGACACCCCTTTTACGCAAATGCAAGTACACTTCTTGATCCCTAGCTTTTTAGTATAAATACACATATTTTAAGTATGCGTGATAAGAGGCTGTGTATGGTTTAATAGTTTATTTATTATAAAATTATGAAAAATATGGTTAAAACTTAT
Source organism: Timema monikensis (assembly GCA_902151445.1). Taxonomy (NCBI): domain Eukaryota; kingdom Metazoa; phylum Arthropoda; class Insecta; order Phasmatodea; family Timematidae; genus Timema; species Timema monikensis. The sequence continues at coordinate 105,388 of CABFVZ010002378.1, read as the reverse complement.
TTTGATAATCAATAGTCAAATCACCATCAAAGAATCTTTTAATAAATAACGACTCAATAAAAAAGGAACAAAGAACCAAGATTTAAAAATATCTTACAGCTATTTGAAGTAACATGGCTTAATGTTATAATCTAGTAGAATAGGTTTGGAAACCTTTTGAGCTTTTAGATGATTTTCTTCCTATGGTAACCCAATTTATGCGTGTTTAAAGGCTCAAACTCTTACATATTTTATAATAGGCTTATATATATATATTCCTTTTACCCTTAAAGGTAGTATCCCTAGATTGACCGATTACACTATGACCGTATATTATAAGATGCACCATAGAGTAGCCCATCAAGGTAAGTTTGCTACATTTTAAGGTAAACATAAAGTGAATAAAATAATAAAAAATTGCATATAAATACAATATTTCTACATCAAAATAATATAATATGGGATGGGCATTTTCATTTGTAGTTATAAAATGGTATACTCAAAATATTGAGGGCGAGGGAGTTAAAATAAATATTTTAAAACAGTTTTAAATAAGCGTATAACCCGAACGGGTAGTAAGACGCGGTGCTAAATATTATTATATTATTATTATTAGTTTTAAATATACCTTTTTCTCATATTTCTAGTTCAATCAACGCAACGCCACAGTGAGGGCTCTTGTGAACTAACTATCCCATTTATTTCCCCCGGGCAGCCCATCATCGAAGGAATAAGCAATGTAGTGCCCATATTATGGGGGTTATGTCAAGGGTTGGTTGGGGGGGTACAGGGGTGAGTTACGGTGAGTAAACAATCCATCAACTTTTTGCTGACGTTACGCCCAAGTAAAACTAAAAGCCGTTTATTAAGTTATCTCTCTCCTAACACGAGAGAGAGAGAGAAAAAAAAAAGTTATTTCAGTCGTTAAATATTTCCATCATTGGGAGAAACAAATTTGTTTTTTGTGTTTGCTATTTTTGTAACTGGCACCGAACCGTTAAATTAAAGTTTTCTTTTGCTATCTTATTTTTAACTAACCGTGGATATCAAATATTTTGGGAAGTGACTTTTTATATCGTTCTTATGTAGACACGGATAAAACTAAATGTTGAAAAGAAGCACACATAATTAATGATTATTATCTTGTGCGTGGTTACTTGACTGTCATTGTTTAAGATCTAAACATAGGATATCTATCCGCATCGGTGGTCACGTGCTCTAACGTGTCACTCTCTTGTTAAATGGATTGCCGGTGATGGGGAGATCGGGGTTCACTCAAGCTCAGCTATACTGGACTATTTATCCTGAATGGTTCCTCAATCTGCCTCCACGCAAATGTGGAGACGCTAAAAGTCTACCTTCATAATCTCTACCACATTAGCGTAATTAATATATAATACATATATATATGTATGTGTGTGGGGGTGGGGGGTAATTCAAAAGAGTATTAAGATGTGGTGGTAAACAATGTGAAGGTAGTCTACATTAAGAAATAAATTAAGCCTTCTGTAGCAAAAACGTTTTAAGTGAAATTGAACATATTCTTTCAAAAAGATAAAATATAATGTTATAATTTTGTTATTAGTAAAGTCGTATGCCTGAAATATTTGTTAGACGGAGAGTGTAAGATAATCTTAAATGCAGAGCATTTCTCTGAGTGAATGTGATGCAACCCGCTGCCCACGGCTTGTTTTCTTCTGACCATCTATTGTGAATGTGGGGAATGCCAGGCCTCCACCGTGGTTCGGATTCCACGTTAAACTGTAGGTCCTCCATTTCATCTCACAATCACCCTCATCTCACAATCACCCTACCATTACACATTAGCGTAAGTGCGTGTAACCCGAACGGGTAGTAAGACGCGGTGCTAATAATAATAATGACCAATCTAATCAATTCTTTATGAATCTACTAGCAGTTGTACCCGTTCTACACACTAGTAAGCCACATAAAAACTATATCTATAACTCTAGCTATGTGATCGTAGTGTGTTGAATCCCCCTTGGGGACAACCCCCCTCCAACTACCCCCTTGCCATAAATTTCCATTTTAAGAATTTTGGGTGTCGCTCCAATGTCGGAAATGCATGGGTCTGCTTAAGGTGGCCAAGGTTGTATGATATAAAATAAGGTCTGGATGTGTAGACACCCCTGGGATCTGTTGAAAAACCTCAAGGATTTGTTGAATCCCTCCCTTATAGGGGGTCATCATATATTATTATATTTATTATTATTATTATTATTATTATTTAGCACCACGTCTTACTACTCGTTCGGGTTATATGCTTTAAGTACTAATTACTTTAATGGATTGGGAATTGGGAAGGTTGAATTAGAGGAAGTGAACCCGCATTTGCGTGGAGGGAAAGTGGAAAACCATTTAGGAAAAACCACCCCCAGTTCACCCGACCAAGATTCGAACCTCGATCTCCCCATCCTCAGCAGTCGAGCTCAACACGACTAGCGCGTTAGCCAACTACGCCACCGAGGCGGGTCTCATAGAATAAAAATATTGTTAGAGTTTTTTATTTTACTACAATTTTAATTGTATATGTCATCAACTAGATATTAATTAATATCTAAATATTCACCTTCAAAATTCAGCTTATAAAACTTCCGATTGTAAAATTAGCTCTGTAAACATTTCAAATGCCTTTATTTCTCCACAGTCAATATGGTATTAGAAAACAAAGACGTTTCTCCGAAATGATTTGAGTGGTTTGGGGGCCAAGGAAAGGAAGACCACATTTCTTGTATTTCCTGTATGATCTTAGTCAAGGAATCAACAATAGGAAAGAGCGGCTTAAATAAAATACCTGTCAGATTTGGAGTTTATAGCTTGTGTAGGTAGGCCTACTACCCTCCCCCAATTCTTTCAGCAGACCTACTTACTCAAAACGTGACTTGGTAACTATCAAAATTTGTAGAACATTTACAAAATGTTAACAGCATTTCTAGTTATTACAATGTTGTGAAAAGTTGTGATAGGAGAAGCGAATCAATGTTAAAATAGTAATGGCCTATTGATAATGTAATATTAATGTTATTTATGTAAAAATATATGTAATCGTAGGTAAATGTAGATATATGCTTGACACCTGATTAGTAAAGTAACACCAGTAGAAACTGTGAGGCGCCAAAAGAGGGGAGATCTGTTTTTATTTTATTTACTTACGTTTCTTTACCTTCTCGGTTATACGTATGAGTAGGCTACTAATTACTTTGTTGTAAGAAAGATAGAAGTAGAATGTAGATAAAAGGTACCGGGGGGTATGGGAATTAATTGAGGAAAAAACAACCTTTAGTACACTCGGCCAGGATTCAAACCCCGAAGTTCCCGTCACCATAAAACCAGACTTAATGATCTTGACCATGTGCTCGCTGTCACAAGTAATAATAATGTCACTGCTGTTAATATTAACAATATTATATAAGTTTATGTGTAAGTTAAAATATAATATTTTTATGATATACTATTGTTTACAAAACACTTTATTATTTTGACAATATCTATCTATACTTTCTCATATAAATATAAAATATTGTAATCGTGAATACAATTCAACCTAGAGATTATGAAAAATATTGACATTTAAAATGCCCTCGAACCCAAAAAATTGTATCTGTAAATTCTCTGTGTTCTTCAGTATGTCTGTCTGTACCTAGTGTCACAATCGAAACGGGTTGATTAATTTTGTTTAAGATTTATATTTGGCCATTGTATGCTATTACTTTCAACACTTTTTTTTTAAAAAATCTTAATTTAACCCTTAAAAAAAGTTATTAATGGAATACTATTTCTAAAAAATTGTAATTTTTTTCGAAAATGGCTCTAGAGGCTATTGTTTTAAATACATATATTTATGTATGTGATCATACTTTATACCTATTTTTTGTGCGTATAACCCGAACGGGTAGTAAGACGCGGTGCTAATAATAATATACCTATTTTTTGGGAGAAAGTTTTCTCAAGTATAGATTACTAGAAAGGGCGTAGAAAGAGGAAGTCAGGGGGATCCAAACTCCCCTTATATTTGATGGAACCCCCTGGAGGGTTCATTTATATGGATACAAATCTTTACTAGCTAAAATTATAGTAAATTTTCTAGTGGCCACCCCCGAGCAAAATTAGCTTTCCATGCCCTTGAAGGTAGCCATAATGGCTAAGCTAATTGTCTGTTTATTGTATCATAGGTGCTATGAAACTTCAGTATACTGGTAAAATAACAAAATAGATTTGTGAGTTTCGTTCAAACTTGGTATTTTCATAACGATTTGGTTCAAAATGAAAATATGGAGATTGTCTAGCATGACAAATAAGATTTTACGTTAGTGTTTCTAGAATTGATAATAATAATCAAGGTCTGATTATTGATAGCTAGCTTTTGACAATTTTACTAAAAACTTTAATATTCTTTGATTAATTCAGTGGCGTGTTTTCTAGTTTTGTCGGGGTAAGCACCAAGCAGAGCTTGTTAAATCTGTACCCGTGAGCTGTTGTCACCCACTCAGTCCCCATTTGACCAATAAACATGAAATATCTGCAGATTATCATGTGAATGTGTTTATTTGATACTTGGACAATGAATATTCTCGGTCCTGGCTGTCGTGGCGCTCCATTTAGGATGATTGTGAATTGTTTCTCAAGCTTAGCGATAAACAGCAACAACAAAATGCTAATCTAAGCTAACTAAACCTAATCTAACCTACCATAACATAACCCTACCAAACCGAGCCTATGGAATAATACGACCATAGCCAAACCAAGCTTAACCTAATAAAAGGTGAAGGAAGTGGTGAATCAAATTCGTATCTACCTTCAGGTCTATTATCTTGCATCTGTTATAGTCTTCCTGGCCAAAATGAGCTCCAACGATAATCCTCCTAATCTGTGACTTTAACTCAACTAAGCTATGACGATAATCCTTGTAGTCTGTGACTTTAGCTCAACTAAGCTATGACTATAATCCTCCTAGACTGTTACTTTAGCTCAACTTAGCTATTACTATAATCCTCCTAGACTGTGACTTTATCTCAACTAAGCTATGACGATGATCCTCCTATACTGTGACTTTAGCTCAACTAATCTATGACGATAATCCTCCTAGATTGTGACTTTGGCTCAACCAAGCTATGACGATAATACTCCTAGACTGTGACTTTAGCTCAACTAAGCTATGACGATAATCCTCCTAGACTGTGACTTTAGCTCAACTAAGCTATGACTATAATCCTCCTAGACTGTGACTTTAGCTCAACTAAGCTATGACTATAATCCTCCTAGACTGTGACTTTGGTTCAACTAAGCTATGACGATAATCCTCCTAGACTATGACTTTAGCTCAACTAAGCTATGACTATAATCCTCCTAGACTGTGACTTTGGTTCAACTAAGCTATGACGATAATCCTCCTAGACTATGACTTTAGCTCAACTAAGCTATGACTATAATCCTCCTAGACTGTGACTTTGGTTCAACTAAGCTATGACGATAATCCTCCTAGACTATGACTTTAGCTCAACTAAGCTATGACTATAATCCTCCTAGACTGTGACTTTGGTTCAACTAAGCTATGACGATAATCCTCCTAGACTATGACTTTAGCTCAACTAAGCTATGACTATAATCCTCCTAGACTGTGACTTTGGTTCAACTAAGCTATGACGATAATCCTCCTAGACTATGACTTTAGCTCAACTAAGCTATGACTATAATCCTCCTAGACTGTGACTTTGGTTCAACTAAGCTATGACGATAATCCTCCTAGACTATGACTTTAGCTCAACTAAGCTATGACTATAATCCTCCTAGACTGTGACTTTGGTTCAACTAAGCTATGACGATAATCCTCCTAGACTATGACTTTAGCTCAACTAAGCTATGACTATAATCCTCCTAGACTGTGACTTTGGTTCAACTAAGCTATGACGATAATCCTCCTAGACTATGACTTTAGCTCAACTAAGCTATGACTATAATCCTCCTAGACTGTGACTTTGGTTCAACTAAGCTATGACGATAATCCTCCTAGACTATGACTTTAGCTCAACTAAGCTATGACTATAATCCTCCTAGACTGTGACTTTGGTTCAACTAAGCTATGACGATAATCCTCCTAGACTATGACTTTAGCTCAACTAAGCTATGACTATAATCCTCCTAGACTGTGACTTTGGTTCAACTAAGCTATGACTATAATCCTCCTAGACTGTGACTTTAGCTCAACTAAGCTATGACGATAATCCTCCTAGACTGTGACTTTGGTTCAACTAAGCTATGACTATAATCCTCCTAGACTGTGACTTTAGCTCAACTAAGCTATGACGATAATCCTCCTAGACTGTGTGCTCTATGGCATTAGGGACTCGAAAGCTCATAGTCGTACTTACAAAAGTACGCCACATATCCTTATCTTGAGTTAGTTCTATCCAGTCCATCTCATTAGACTGTAGCCCTATCTTAAGCTAGTTCTATCCAGTCCAACTAATCACACTGTAGCCATATCTTAAAATAGTTCTATCCATTCCACCTCATTACACCATATCCCTATCTTGGGTTAGTTATATCCAGTCCACCTCATTACATTGTAGCCCTATCTTGAGCTAGATTTATCCATTCCACCTCATTACACCCTGTCCCTATCTTTGACTAGCTCATTACACTGTTTCCCTATGTTGAGCTAGTTCTCTCCAGTTTACCTAATTACACTGTAGCCCTTCTTGAGCTAGTTATATCCATTCCAGATAATTACAACCTAACCCTACCTTGAGATAGTTCTATCCAGTCCAACTCATTACACCGTATCCCTACCTTGAACTAGCTCTATCCAGTCCCCTCATTACACTCTATCTTAAGATATTTCTATCTAGTTCACCTCAGTACACCCTATCCCTATCTTGAGCTAATTCTATCCAGTCCATCTCATTACATCCTTTTCCCTGCAAGTCCATTATAATGCTATAATATTAAATAATACTCTTAGTGTTGACGAAATGTAACTAAGCTATTTTTATCATTTTATGGATATTGATACAATTTCAAAAGTGACATTTGCACATCATATTATTTGACATAAACAAGGTCTATGAATAGGGAAAACTAGCTTAGATATAAATGGTTTTATAAAGAAAATAGTTTTACTTGTTTATTTTGGTACATGTATAGAAAATTCAGATCATCTGTCTATTTACATGTAAAATATTGATACATCCAATTTATTCGCCATTGTCACATCCACAAAAAGCACACAAACAAATTTAAATGATTTTGTAACAGTTGTAGTTAGTGTAAAATTAAAATATAATTTGTTAAAAAAATAAGGATCATAAATAGCCTATATTTTGTTTGTAGCTTCCTAAATTAAAGTTAATAAATATATTAAAATTATGGAATGAGGTATATTAGCCTGTATTGATTTTATTGTTTATTCGAGACTCATAATTACTGTAGGGCAATGCGTAAATTTATATTTTCTGAACTAGGGCAGTTTCTTAATTATTTTGCACAGCCATAATGACATATATTTTATAATAGTTTCTGAAGTAGATGTAAACTCATTTGGAATAGTTCATTGTGGCCGCCTCAGAACCTTAACTATTTATTATTATTATTTAGCACCGCTTCTTACTACCCGTTTGCGTTATACGCTTCATAACCTTAATAATTACCTGTTTACACCCTTATCATGTGTCTATAAACAGAATATACATATTACTTAAAATGGTCTACACATGTTAATTATTCATTCAAGTAGTATACTGAACTAATTATGTATAAATAGCATGTTAAAATTATACTTGTAAATTATTTTACCAATTTGCTGAGACATACCTTGATTTACAAGTATTTTTAAGCTACAAGTAGATTTATGAATCCAAACTATAGACTGACTTGTACAAGTTTGTAAATTGTAAAAATTCAATTGTAATTATCCTATGGTAGCTTTATGAAACATAATTTTCTTTATTCTTACAAGTTTTATAAATTGTATACTTGTAGCTGTATGAAACAGGTCCCAGAGGGTCATACACATTACGAAAGTATACATGAGCGTAGTCTATGATGTACCAGAACAAGATGTGTAGTCAAAATCCGAGATTTGGTTATAATAATCCCAATTTTACCAGCGATTAGTGTAAATATATACGAATAACTCGGACTGCTAGTGCGACTTACGATATGGTATAAAAAAAATCTCAAGCCAAGTTAATTTTTTGGACACAGGTTACTATTATTTATGTCCATAACAATAAAGTATGAGATGATGACGTGACATTGGTTGTAGCCACTATAGGGTTGACTATAAAGTTTATGACTGACAACTATTTCAGTTGGTTACAAAGAAACTATATTCTTGTGATATTTAAAAAATAATAAACGATATTGAAATGTTAGCATAGAAAATGTATTGAATACAAATGGAATTATTATTTCTCATCCAAGAACATCCGAAAATAAAAGTAAGACCGCATTGCTCACTTCGTCACTTTATCATCTTCCATCCTAAAATGGAAGAAGGGAGAAGACTTTTTCAAACAATGAAAATAACCTTTCTTATTACTTTATTAAATAGAGAATGTATTTTAATCGTGAACTTTTTCTATCTCTATATTGTGAGGCCGTAGCTAGACCAACATTTCGGGGAGGGTTTGGGGAGAACGAACCCCAACGATCACAGCAAAAAAAAAAAAATTAAGAATATTAAATTCCTCTAGAAGCCATCTAGAACTAGTTTTTATGGTAACTAATGGCAGAGATTTAATGGGCTACTTTAATTTGTTTAACACTTAGAAACTTACATTTAGAAAATTATATAACACCTTCGCCTTTCAAGTCTGAAAACGTACATTGAGCACTTATTAAAAAACACAATGTTGGGGTGGAAGGTTTCAGGCAAGGGAGTGGAATTTTAGGGAGATAATAATTTTTACCCCCCTTTAGATTTATTTTACTTCCCTCTTAGATTTTTTTAATATAATACGATTTAAAAAAATCAAATAGTTTCTAAATCTAAAGGCATTGATTAAATTAAAATCTAAAAAATCAGCTGAGAACCATTTTAAATATATTTTAGAGGCATCATATTTTTTAATGTACAAAGTAGGACCACTCCAAATGAATTCTATAAAAATATAACTAAACAAAAATCTATACCACTCCAATAGCTTGCCGGTTCCCGGGGAAGGATCCCCGGAACTCTTTAGGCTGGGAAAAATGGAATGGGGGGGGG